>JAODGB020008047.1:0-41980 GCA_027574905.2 Earota dentata | reverse complement strand
GAAGTTTAATGAAACAAGACTGTACATACATAAATATAGTAAAAGTTAAAATATAAATGGAACGAAAACTTAATTCTTAAAATAACCATCGATTTTAGTGGATTTTAGTTTGTCTCGAATTGACCTTGGATTCGGGAATTTGTCCCCTATATCCGATATCCCCTATATCGGGGTCTCCTATATCGAGGTATGAGTGTACAGCATATTATGTATTTCAAAGAATGTAACTTAACCTGGATTTTTATTGAATAAAAGATGTTTCAAATTGAATACCATATTTCAAGACGTAAAACAAATGACGCACGTAACGAAATACGTTATTTAAAGCCTTTTTATTTGTTTAATTTAAATGATTTCAGTGTTCTTTTCCCACCACAATTATAACCTCAATCGCTCGTGACGTCACAGCGGAATGCCAAAATAACAGCAGGATTTGCTATCACCGAATTGGAATCTCTGCACATTCGCCGATAACGATGCGTTTCGTTTAAATACGCGACTAACTCGCAGCGGTGCCAAGCAAAAGATGAATCTGAGGGAGAATCCGTACGGAAATGGCTTGCTATACATGGGCTTCAATCAGGACCATGGTGAGTAGGCTCTGGTCACTTAGCTCCTCGAATAAATTCATGCCCTGCTGTTGACTCAGGTTGTTTCTCCTGCGCCACGACGACCGGCTTCCGTATCTACAACTGCGACCCGCTGAAGGAGAAGGAGCGCCGCGAATCCGAGGACGGCGGCCTGGGCTATGTGGAAATGCTGTTTCGCTGCAACTACCTGGCATTGATTGGTGGCGGGCCCAATCCCCTGTACCCCACCGACAAAGTGATGGTTTGGGATGATTTGCAGAAGAAGGCCAGCTTTGGGCTGGACTTCAATGGCCCTGTGCTGGCTGTGAAGCTGCGGCGCGACAGGATTGTGGTCATTTTAGGTGAACAATCACTGCTTTGCAGCAATATTGTGCAATTTTAATTATTGATGGAATGTTTTGTGCTTCAGAAAGGGTGATTAAAGTATACACCTTCACACAGGCGCCGCAGCAGCTGCACGTGTTTGAAACCAGTCCGAACCCAAGAGGCTTGTGTGTGCTGTGTCCCAACAGTAACAACTCGCTGCTGGCGTTTCCCGGCCGGCAGACGGGCCACGTGCAAGTTGTCGACCTGGCCAACACGGAAAAGTCCGCGCTGGATATCTTCGCGCACGAGACGGAGCTGATCTGCATCGCGCTGAACCTGCAGGGCACGCGATTGGCGACTGCGAGCGAAAAAGGCACTTTAATTCGGGTCTTCGACACAGCGCAGGGGAATAAGATCGCGGAGCTGCGCCGTGGCGCCCATCAGGTATAATATTTCAGCTCTCTCAGCTCGCGTAAACACGAAAATCAAGCTGTTTCGCAAATGAAGAAACAATTGAAGTGTTTCTGTTTGATTGCTATGTAGAAAACCGAAACAAAAAACGATGTTTCTATCGGTTATCGCTTTTAGATCGGAGGCAAGTTTCAAAAGTTGTTTGCTCTTTTTAGGCGATCATCTATTGCATAAATTTCAACAGTACTTCGACGTGCCTGTGCGTGTCTTCCGACCACGGCACGGTGCATATCTTCGCGCTGGACGACCCCAAGCTGAACAAGCAGTCGTCGCTGGCGAACACCGCCTTCCTGCCGAAATACTTCTCCTCGAACTGGTCTTTCTGCAAGTTCACGGTGCCGAACGGGCCGCCGTGCGTGTGCGCCTTCGGCACCGAGAACTCCGTCATTGGTATGTCTGAAATCAGCGTGTGGCGGCATTTGTCACCTCTGATTTTGTGTAATTGTTGTCTCTAGTGATTTGCGCCGACGGCTGCTACTACAAGTTCATGTTCAACGTGAAGGGCGAGGCGACCAGGGAGGTAAGCGCTCAATTTCTGGAACTGACTGATGATACGTACTGACGGCAACTCATTGCATCAAAACTGCGCTCGAATTAAAGAAATTAATTGATTAATTGAATGGTGTGGACGGACGGAACAAAGCAATTTTGAAGAGTGGGGGCAAACTATTATTGTAGATATTATATATTATACACAATACCGTGAGGAACGAGCAAATTCTTTACAAGTTGAATCACTTATTGAACGATTGGTAGGAAGGGGCGACGATAATGAGAAATTGTTGGCACAGAAATTTTTGATTATGTGAATTGTTATTGTTATACATATGATGCTTGCTGATTAACTATCTACTTCTGACTGTTTACGTGTGGTACGTCTTTTTTATTCATCATAGCATTCATTATATATTGTACATGCATTGCAATCCATGCTGTCTTCGCAGAGCTATTGACGACTAGATTCTAAACGTATGTTTACTCTATATAAATATATTTTTCTGTATTAAGAAATAAATATTTTAAGGAAGCGATTTATTGTCTTTATTTTTAGGGCCGACAGTTTTTTTTCTCTAAAAATTGGTATAAAATACACTAGCATCACAAAAAAAAAGTTAAATAAACTAAGCTACTTGGCAGGTGATTAAAAATGCAACATGTGAGTAAAACCTGGTATAAAACGGAAGATAACTTTTAGTTCTCTTCTCAAAAATCCGTTTGAATTGACTTGTCCTCCTTGGGCACCAGCCGCTTCCAGAGCGGGCGAATGGTCGGCCGGCACCGAACGTCGCATAGCTTGTGTCTCTTGAGGATGCGCTCCTCCACGTCCTTGTCGGCATCGGTGACGGAGCGATTGCGCTTTAGCGAGTTTGGCAGCACGGGCACCTTGCTGGTGTGGAATGACTTGACGACGTTCTTAAACATGGAGGTCATTGAAGCCCAAACACCAACCTCCGGGGGCGCTGTGTCATAGCTAGTGCCGGCGTCCTGCACGGTGTAGCCGTCCTCTGCAAGCCGAAGAACGACACAGATGGGATGAATGCCCGCTCGGAAGGGAGCGTGCGACATACTTTACCAGCGCTCTTCTCCTCGAAGGATATATGATGGCTGATGCTCTGCACCGGCGCGTCGCCGACGTGGTCCAGCTCGAGGTCCAGCGTATTGTTAATGGCGGACGTCCAAAGCGTATCGCCCAGTGATTGGCTGAGGCGTTTCGCGGCGGGCCGTGGGATTGCCACCGGCTCCTCGATGACGGAAGTGGAGTGAGAGTACGTTGGTAAGCTTTCGGTGACGCTGCGATAGCTGCCGGTAGTAGAAGCGCTGCCTAGAAATGAAGTTAGGTTAAGTTGACCGTTACTATCGAGTAAGCCTAGTATTACCGCTCATGCGCATGGAGTTCCTTAAGCAGGTCTTCAAAAAGTCCTCCGGCTTCTTCCTCTTCTTCTTATTGTTCTCCACGGCGGGCGTGGTGAAGAAGGTCACCCGCTTGCAGCTGCTGCTCTCAGTGCGCGCCGTCTCTTCAGTTTGCTGCAGCCGGTCGGAGTCCACCGGCGTAATATTATCCGGCACCTGGATCGCGGCGTGGTTGGGCACCATCGGCGTGCTGGTTGTCATCTCAGCACTGTTCACGGGCTCCATATCCGGCGAGAGGAAATCAGCCTGCTGATGGTACTGATTCTGTTCGATTTCTAGCCGCGGCGGCGTGTCCTCGCTCTTCGTCGACTCCTCCAGCATGCCCGGGCAGCGGAAGTTATGCTCGCCGATGTTATCCAGCGACTGGTACACCTTGCGGCACCGCACGCAGTGCAGCGGCCAGTGCTTCTCTTTGATGTGCTGCAGCAGCTCGCTGGAGGCCTGCGTGAGCGAAATCGATATCTTCCCGTAGATGCATATGTGGCAATCCGGATGGACGAGGTGCACCGTCGCCTCGTGCTTGCGCCGGCAGTTCTTGCAGCAGAACGTGCTCTTGCACAATCGGCAGCGTAGCTAAAATCGAGGTAATTAAGTGTAGATTTATGCTTTACTTTTGTTTTTCGATTGCTAACCTCGGCGTACCGCGACTCCAAGAATCCGCCCATGTTTACACGCGCTGAACGCTCTTCTAAACTCAGCATTTCGACGGACCGTGAAGTTTTATCTGGAGCTGATATCACGGACAAGGTGACAACGGCCAACAAACATTTGCTACACGATAAATTGTCACCGAGCCTGGGATATTGCGATTTTTTTTCCGAATATTTATTGACTAATCACTAACAATATACAAATAAAATATCTTCTATAGTCTACAGTTAATTAAAAGTGAAGTATAAACATAGAAAATTCATATTTCAAAACAACTGAATACAATATACTGATGTATTATGCCTGTTGTGGAAGAACTAACATTAGATTATGTACTAATATGCCATAAATAGTTTGGAAGATTGTAAAACTCTTAAACTTGTGTGGGCGTTTGTCCAGCTCCTTTCGAATGCCCGTTGATCGGCTGGCCCCAACGCTTGGCTGTGTATTGGACGTAGCCGGGCTCTCCAGGCGTGCTCGGAGTCCTTTCCCGTTCTCGCTCCCGCTCCCGCTCCTCCATTCGATAGTCCTTCTTGTAATCCTTGGTTGGTGCTGCGTGTTGCGGATACAAGTAATTTGGTGTCACAATGTCGCTGTATTTTCCATATTGTCCTGTGAAAATATCAGGTATTTTCAAGAATGTTGGGGTTGGACAAAGATCCGTTTTTAAATTCAGTTTTAGTTTTAGTTTTACCTTTCTGAATTTTACTCCAAACTGGCGAGTGCTCCTCCACCTTGATGTTGGCCTTCTCGAAGCTGTCGACTTGGTCCTTGTCCACGTGCGGATACACATCGAACTTGTGCTTGTCCGCCTTCCCATTGAGCTTCTGCTGCTTGTCGTCGCTGAGCTTCCCGTTGCGCTCGTTCTCAATGCGCGCGTTCTCGATGCGCGCGAACTCCGGCTCCAGGCTGAAGGGCTCCCTCGTCTTCTGCATCTTGTGCACTTCCAGCGCGCGCGTGATGCTCTTCGGCTGCGTTTGCAGCGTGGGCTTCTTCGCGCGCGGCCCCGCCAGGTCCAGCAGGTACAGCGCCGCGGTGGTCAGCGACAATGTGCCTAAAATGGCGGCGTTGTCGATTAGGTCCGGCGGCACGGAGTCCAGTGCAGCGAATTCCAAGCTCCCTGGAGCAAAATTTGAATCATTCAAGTTATTAGTTGGAGCGCACATGCTGTGAAAGTGCTAGACAGACCTAAAATGACAAACAGCAAGGCGCCAAGGCCCAAGAGCACCATTTCGGTGACGCGCTTCTCAGTGGGCAGTTCGCCAATCAGGCGGCCGATGAGGAGCGCGGAGGTGATGATCACATAGCCGCCGTAGGTGGCGTCGGCCACCGCCGAGCCGATGCGGTCCCAGGTGACGTTGTTCAGCAGGCTCCATTCGCGCGAGAGCTTCTGCAGGTACAAGAACAGCCGCTGCGCCTCGTCGTCGGTGACGCGTTTCGTAATCAGGCAGGAAGTCGTGAACGCCTGCAAGGAGAGGCAGAACAATGCAATTGCTGGAAGCTGCGAACTGGCAAAGCATCATTAGTCTATCATTGCGTAAAAAATAGTAAACACACAGACGCACTATACTTGGCATAATGACAACGCAAGTTTAATTAGGTTTTTTGCACCCTCCTCGAACATATCAGTCTTGTACATCTCAAATAAAACCGATAAAGACGAATATCTAGTTAATTTAATCATATTTAGATTATAAACCATTTTATACTAATAAATATTTTCAATTAAAATGTCTTCTCAAGTTTACACTCGTTGCTGATTCGTACTGCGCTAACCTTCGGTCAACCTCGTACAATAACGAATGCTTATCGTGCTGATTTGAACGCGTTGTGCGCGTGCGCATGTTCAAAACCTCTGCCAACATAAAATCATGCAACTCACAACTCCCAGGACTTTAAAAAGTCAGAAAAAATGTTATAGTTAAACAGCGCACAATCCAAAACGAACATAACAATTTCATGAGAGGCATTACTTCACATATTCTCAAGCGCACAAGTTGATGATCAAGACAACAAAAAAAAACAGCGAAAGTAATCTGAAGAGAACAGTGACTATGTTCTACAGTTCTCCTCGCGCTCGCGCTGTTCTCATGCTGTTCCCATTGCTAGTGTTTCGACAATTTATGAGAAAATAAGAAATTTTCTAAGCAAGCAACAAATTTTCATCTTTCTTCGCGGCAAACGTGTTCGGCGCGGAGGAAAAGCAGCAACGGCAAACTGCAAGCGGCGCGACATCGTTAAACTTTACGTCTGTGTTATTAACCATCGTGTGATTTGTGCCAATGCTAAACGGTTAATTAAAGCCGCGTCTCGCGGCGGGCGCAAGCATCTGAGCCCGGCTCTGCGGGCGCTAGGGCGCCGCCGAACGGAAATAACAACTGAATTGCCAACGCCATCGCCAGCGACAACAACACAGCAACAATAGTGCGCCGCACTATGCCAATTAGAAACAAGCGAACGCCAGCACCAGCAGGTTGCATAACGCAAGATTCGAGCAACGGGCTACACTTTGCATTGCACCCGGCTGATGAGATCTTAACAGCAATATTACAACATTTTTCCCTCAATCTCAGGCTCTTCAAACTGCAAATGTGCGCAATATCACAATATCACAATTCAGACAAGTTGTCTTCGTATACAATGTACTTACTTACAGACTTGTAAAGCATGTTTAATAGTCGGTTTCCTTTTTTTTGCCAAAATGTCTATGCCTTGAATATTTTTATGCGATTCATACGTATGCATATCATGTAAATCGTTAGAAAGTTATTCGCTATTAATTTTATATTCATGTATGCACTTCGCATTGAAACCAAAAGGAAATAAAAAGAGCATATCAAACGCAAGCTAATTTAATTACACGATTAATGGCAAATGTTCAATTTTGATATACGGACGCTTCAAACTTGAAATTCGTTAGCGCGTGATTGTCTGTCGCGATTTCCAATGGAAAGAAGCAAAGAACGCGATCGCGATTCCGACCCAGGCAGTTACAGTTAGCGATTATAGTGATTATCTGAATCTACGAATCCATCGCGCATCAAACACCTGGATCCCGGCCACTCGCAACTCGCGACTGGTGATTGATTTCCGACGCCCAACGCCGGACGGCGTCGATCTTTTCGAAATTTAATATTTAATTGCGAGGCGCACATTTATTTCTTTCATCAAATTGAACCATTTGCGCCGGCGGTCGTAAATTATGTTAAGTCATTCATTTTCGGCCGCGCGCATTCAGCTCTAACCTCACTTCTAGGCTTCTGGCTGGTAATTTATGTTTATCACGCTGTTAATTAATGTCCTTTCTCGCCGTTTAAAGCGCCATCAAACGAGCGCGACCGAGTGCGAAATGCTATGGTCATTATCACGCGTGATATGCCGCCAGGCGGCGCGGCGCAGCGCGTAATTATGATATCTTTGCCGCGCTAAAAAGCTGTGAAAATGCAGCGAATTGCATTTTCCTTTTTTTACAGCCGCGCGCGCGCCGGCCCGCTGAAGGCAATTAGGTTGCGATGATAAACCGCAATTGCAGCCACACGGTGCGCAGTGCACAGTTACAGCGTTACATATTACGTGTGCCGTGTGCGGATGGTGAAAAACCAACCTTGCATGTTTTAATTGAACGAATACAATGCCATGTTCTCCACTTGGTTCTGCGCAAAACATCGATCAATGTCGCGCGCGGTTATATTATTGATCGCTGGCGTGATTTGTATTTTATATCCAATTACACGTAACATACGCGTAACATAATTATTCATCGACATAACGAAACAAAAACCGACACAGTTTGATTACGCGCCTGCGAAAACGCGCAGAATGTATGTTTGTTTTTTGAGCTGCAGACGCGAAATGTGCAGATTTTCTAGTTCTACGCGGCGGCAACGCTTCGCTGGTAACATTGAACGGCGAACACGACCACGACTTGGACAATAAATAATAAATATTATGGTGCATTCATCGCACAGACACACACCACGCGCGTGATGCGAAGAGCAAATGCGTTCTGCTCAGCTTGGCGCAGATTGTTACACATTTTATGCACACACGCCGGCACGCGAACAATGAAATCGACCTGCGCTATCATGCCGCCTATCATAGCGCCTTGCGCGCAAGTCCTTATTACATGTAAGCGATCTGCGTGCCAGCAGACGTCCGCTTTCGATGTCCGATTTTCCGATTTAAATGCGCAATGAAAAGTGCGAACGCATGGAATATAAAATATAGGTTGAGAGGTGTATCTTGGCAGAATCTGACCACGCGCTAACTAGTTACATCGCTTAATCGCCGATGGAGAATGCGCATTAATGGAATAATGCCCGCCATTATAGATTAGCGCTCGCACGAAGTAAGCAGCTTCGGAACAGAAAGAAACGCTCAGCTTTGATGTGTACAGCGCGCACGTTTGTGCATCTAGTTAGATCTAGAACTAGATGAAATTCAATTGATTCAGAGCGGCGCGTTTGCATAGTTTCACAGAACAATTACTTTTTAATGTTCGATGTTAGCCATGTTCCATGTTCACCATGTTGCTAACGATGTACACGATGTATACGATGTACTTACCACTTCGAAGATCTTCAGCAAACTCCACTTGTCGAATTTCAGGCCCATCTTGAACTTGGTGATGATGCAGAGCGTTTATAAGTGAGGGTTAACACTGTTAACACTCCTGCTCTTACATCATTTCAATGTTGTTGTCGGCCACTTAGTTCCCAGTTTTTATTTGTCTTTTTCCGCTGGTTGGCAATTGTTTAACTTTAACTTTAAGTTTAATTTTGATTACGTACGCGGTTCGCACGAAAATTATAAACTCCGAACATTTGTTTCAACTTCAACGGATTTAAGGTCAAATCAAATTGGACTCCCAGAAGTCTTTCTCTAGCGCTGCAACAAACAAAACATTATCCAATGTGGGCAATTAGCAATCGGGTGCGGTAATTGCACGCACGGTGGCATGAAAAATGAAATCATTCATTTCCACCGCCCATCGCCCATTTGGGTAAAACAAAGCATCGCTTGATGTGTGTTTTTAGCACATTTTGCATCATCGATCGCCGCGAGAAGTACAACATGCAACAATCGACAACATAAACGTTTTGTTTTGTTGTCGCTTCGTGTGGCGTGTATCACCGATGGAGTGAGTGAGTTGATGAGCGTTAGTTATCATTCCGGCGTTACGTCGCAATGACACGCATCAGGCGAATTAGTTGTTCACTTTTCATTTCGTCGCAAGTCACAAAAGGAGAAAATCGGCGGTTGAATCATTTTTTACTGCTTGATGTCGCTTGGTGACATGCATCGTTGGGCGAACAACAAGCATTTAATTTGATGAAACTTTTCAGTTGGTGACTTACCTCGGCGCGCTGTCGTCAATCGAAAGTGATACATTTACGAGCGGTTATTAGAGAAGAAGTAATAATCAACATGCATGACATGACCACGAATGACACTCGACAAAACCATGAAACGCAACACTCAGCACTGATTAAATAACTGGCGCTGGGCGATCTTCGTTTGCAATTGTTCATCACACATCGTGTTCTTGTCAAAACTGCTGAAAGCTCTGCGATGATCAACTTAGTGGTAACTAAAGGTAATGAAACAGATAACATACCGCATGAAGTCAGCTCCAAGTTCCAAATATGAGTATAGTAATCCAATAAAGAGGCCGTCTTTTTTACCAAATGTAATTGCGGCCGGTGCCGTTATCGAGCGCGGAAAGGCGGAATGATGGATGATATACTCGAATGTAACGTTAGAAGCACTGTAATTTCGTAGACAACGCAAAGAAATGGAAAGTTCACATTTCTCGTACTTCGTATTTCGTCGTTCGTTCGTATTCGAAGGCGTGCGCGTGAAGCCGGTCGCTTTTTGTGTGTCTTCGGCGGCGCCCCCACCACGGATAGCGCGTGAAACACGGGCGGCTTCTTCGGCGTGCTGCAGGAGGCGATCGACGACCGTACGCGAAGCGCGGCGTCAACGACTGGCGCACGCCGAATCCGCCTGCATCCTCATATAATGTCTCCCACCTGTCGCCATGATGCATTGCCTTTTTCCATCGTCTACTTCACTGTCTAGTTGCGGGCAGGAAAGTGGCGGGCGCAAACGGATTAGGAACCGCACCCTAGTGTTACATGATTTTGCTAACAGAACAATTACATTTAAATTTTGTGCACGAAAACATTTTGTAATAGTTTACCTACGCGAGTTTCCAAAATATTTTAAAAAATGCCCAACTTTTAGATCCATTTTTTGGCAGTGCCTTAAGGGGTGTCTTTTTAGCTAACAGGATCTGCAAAGAAACATAGAAAAGGACCATGCGTTTGGAAAATTGGGAGCATTCTCCATCGCGTGTTTCCAAAATATTATAAAATAAGACGTTGTCACGTCATAACTAATTCTAGGGGCTATTTTGTTGCACTTGCTTTTCTTTGAGAGAATTTTACCGGCTGTTCCTAAAGTAGCGTCTTCTTAGCTATCAGAATCTGCAAAGAAACTTAAAAAAGGACTATGCGTTCGGAAAATATAGAGCATTTTCCATCGTGTGTTTTCAAAATATTAAAAAATGCCGCACTGTTCGTTGATTTTACTAGTTTTGATAACAGAAACATTTAATTTTCTTGACGAAACGCAAAAAAGTGTTTGGTGTTAGCTTTATCGATGATTCCAGGGCGAAATTTAACATTTTGCAATGTTGTACCTATGCCATCGCAAGTCGTAAGTAAGTTGTCGCTTGTCGCTTGCCCAAAACGCACAAAGAACAATCGAAACATATAAGATTAAAAAAACACGTGTGTGGAAATATTTGGCAGTTTGGGCTAGTGAAGCAACGTTTCGATTACGACTTCAAAGCGAAAAACCTTGGCGGGCTGACATCGCACGAGCATCACGTAACTGGCGGGCAAATTAAGAAGCAAACCGCGAGGAGCGCGCGGAGTGTTTCGCGCATTGCGCGCAATTAAGTGCCTCTCGACGTGGTTAGAACGAGGGCCGGGCGCAGCGCCTCAAGTACACGCGAACACCTTTGACAGTGCACCTATCGCCATCGTATTCAGGTTGATACGCGGCCGCAAATTGTCGCAAGTCGCAATTAATGCCGACGCGTTGGGCAATTGGCAAATTAAAGTAATTGCACGTTTTGCATCAAATGCATAACTGGCGATCATAGCCGACTCATTTAATAGGTGCCATGCGACTCATGAGTCAGAAGTCAGAAGTCAGGGAGGACTTTGGTAAATTAGACGGCGCACGGCACATTAACGAACGAACATGTTCGGATGTTTGGAAAACGGAGGAACGAGTGAAACGCAGCGCGGCAGAAATATTGTTTCAAGTCGGGTATTACAGTTCATTAGCGTTCATTAGTGTCACGACGGTATGACTGCAAGCAGCGCCAACAGAAACAACAATGCTATCAGTTCTTTGCGCAGGTGACTGGCCGATAATTTCCTCATTTCCAGCGCACAATTCTTGGCATTCTCCGTTTTGATAAACACACTTTTACGGAAAACACAGATAACACTTTGTGCTATAACTTATAAGTATAGGCTTTGCGCTGTAGTGACATCGTTCTGGTCATTCAGTTGTAGTCATCCGCTTCTTAATGCGCAACAATTGTTATTCTGATCAAGTCAACGACGTCATATTTTCATTTTTATTTTCTTTTCTGCACGAATTGCACAAAACAATTGCACGTTCGCCCAAGCATACGTGTGTAATACCTAATTTAAAATTACTACCAATTACAAAATATAAACGCATGAATTATTTAAAAGTGCCGCCGTTTAGGAACTGAGCGCCGAACACACCTGCAGATAAACATGATGTGATGTGTGTGCTTTTTTTTTTATTACTTTTATTGCATGCATACTGTGTGTGCGGCGAAGGCGCACTGATTTGACTGCTAGAGAAACATTCGGTTAGTGTTAGGTTTTCGCCGTTTTGGAGTTGGTTTTGACAACAGGTGTAAAGTACCTACCTGTATACATGCGTACAAGCTTTGTACAAATAGACCAATTTCACGGCACGGTGTTACATCATGGCGGCCTGCACGTCCCTGTTTGTGACACAAATTTATGCATTACATCTTTCAGCAAGACGAATCGTCATCGTCCATGCACAACATTCTGAACAGCGTTTTAAAGCTGAAGTTTAGCAACAAAAACGAAAAACAACATGTACATGCATTTGTCATTAGTTACTGGACACACGGTGACATGAGTCCGGTGCACAATGTATGTGCAGTGTCTCTAATTTGATGAGTTTTGGCTCGAAATTAACTGATTGTAAACTGGAAACGACTGTAAACTGACATGTTGGTTTTGAGCGCGCTATTATTTAGATCGTTTTGTTTCTGTTGGCTGGTGCGACCTGCATGACCTCAGCAATAAATTACATGCACTACGTACTTGTTTATTACTATATGTTACTTTTCCACAGGTCTGTATTAATAATGCAGCCAACTTTTTAACGTTGAAAAAGAATACACAAAACACAAATAAACAAAAGAAAACGTGCCTGCCATTTTCAAGGCCGTCAGAATATGCAAAGAACATTAGCGCGTTTTCAAAATAACAAAACAAAAATGTAACTTTTGTGTCAATTTTCTAATCATTTCCTTTTTTGTGCATTTTTTACAGGACTGTACCTTAAAGAGCGCCTTTTTATCTATTAGGACCTGCAAAGAAACTTAAAATAGGATCATGCTTCCGAAATGGGACTACTTAATAATATTTTCAAAACACTTATATTTAAAGAAGTGAAGTTGAAGTTTATCATATGGAAACAGCTTGTAAGAATTGCTGTGCCTTGTGAGTATTGAGTCTTGAATCTGTGAGTCGTGTGTCTTGACCATGTACATGTAAAATCATAAGTTTACATAACAATAAAATACGTGCTTTTGGGCGCTTGTTCTTCGCACATTTTGCACAAGCGGCCTTGACATGGACGCGCCGCGCCACGGCCTGCTGGCGACGTCTTCGACGCCGCGCCGGCGGAGACCGGAGACCACAAAGCAAAACGTCACCGGTCGCCGGCGACGATTTCCCATGCGGTCTTGATTCTCATTATCCGCGCGTTTCTCTCACGCCTCTTGTTTTCTTCACGTATTGTTGTCCCCAACATTTGACAACTCCATTCTCTATTATGCGTTTAAAGTTAATTCACATTACTCATACTTCATACTCATACACATTTTATTTAATAGCATAAGCTTTAGATGTACAGCATAAACACAATCATTTGTCAACGTAGTCAAAACGTATTCTAGAGATCTAGACCTAGTGTCCTAGACCCTCACACATTTAAACATTAAAAAGGACGAGACTTTGAAATCTATGCAATGAAAAACAGCTGTTGTTATTCTGCAAATGGCGATTAGAGAAGATCATAATCATAGAGGAGCGCAAAATTGACGCAGGGGCATTGCATAATCCGATGTCTTGGAACCTGCGACCTGCCAACAGTTCACCGAGTTCAAAAAAGCGTTATCAGCGTATCAGTTCGTACGAATGCGCGTTTGATGCGCACTAGGCGCACTGTGCGACGGACAAACAACGCGCGAGCGACCACTCTGCCTAACCTAAAACCATCGACCGGCGGCGTGCGCTTTCAGAGTGTTCCAGAGTGTTGCTGCGTCTCTTCTGCTGCCAGCTTCTGCTGTCATCACGGTCAAGCACGGTTAAGACGGTCACGACGATCATCACAGTCCTCCGCCCCTGCATCGCAAGCAAACACCATCAGCAATGGCCCAGCAATTCGACAACACCGAGTTCTGCAACTATCGCTCGGCGCTGAGCACGCGCTATGCCTCCCAAGAGATGCAGTACAACTTCAGCGACCAGAAGAAGTTCTCCACATGGCGACAGCTCTGGGTGAACCTGGCAAAGGCCGAAA
The DNA here is from genome assembly GCA_027574905.2 of Earota dentata. Lineage (NCBI taxonomy): Eukaryota > Metazoa > Arthropoda > Insecta > Coleoptera > Staphylinidae > Earota > Earota dentata. Next base: position 28,154 of record JAODGB020008047.1, on the reverse strand, counting down.
AGGTAAGCACTAAGCACCGATTCGTCGTGGTCGTCGTTGTTGTTGCTTTGTTTGCTTCTGTTGGAAGCACAGCTGAAACTCGGGATCGGATCATATGATGCCAAGGTCATGTTCAAAATGAGGCAACAGGCAGGCAACAGGCAAGTGGCAACACTTGCAAATTTCAATTTGTGCTTCGTTCCTCTTGCCTGCGTGCGTTCTGCATCCAAGACCTGTCTTGAACATGAGCACGGCTATCTTACAAGCATCTACACTGGCACATCACATTCTAATAACTATAGTCTGAAAAGTAATTAAAAGAAAGAAATTGCAGAATTAGCAGTTGCTGCCGGTGGCGCATAGTGCTGGATAAGCATCTGCCAATCGGCTTTTTACGATCCGAAGCCACTTCGCCGTTGCTCAAATATCCTCAAAAGCATTCACTTTTATGCGACGCGTCGGCAATTCAACGCACTAATAAATAGTCGCTACGCGCATTAATGCAAATTTTCGCCGATTGATCAATAAAAGAATACACACGCTAATTAATTAACACTGTTGTTGGGGTATTTATTCAACTCAACGTAAAATTTGGTGTAGTAAAAACTACGTCACTTAAACTGGGAATTTACATGTTTAAAATAAAAACGTAATATAAAATTTCACTAAATATTAAAAATTTCAATAGTCAATAGGACTGGGACTTGCCGCGACTTCGAAAGTAACTTCGCATTCATTTGCAAGGAAACATATTCCGCAGATTGTAAAATGCGCTGGACGGATATGTGATCGTACTTGTACAGCGTTCGAAAATCGCGTATGTTGCCATAGCGATACCACGGGAATCGGATTGCATCACAATAAAGGTCGTTCGGATACATCAAGCACAAACCGATAACCACAAACATGATAATGTTGAACGTGATTGAACGACCAATCGGTAGGCATGTTGTCAACATTGGACGAAAATGATGACTGTGAGTGACGCGAAGTTTTAGAATTGATTTTGGGTGGGTTACGGACGTCTGGGATGAGTTCGGAGGCATGGCTGTTGGCGAGGCCGAGGGTATGAACTTGTTCATCATTGGTAATGTTGATAGTTGGTAATGTTGGTATGGGGGTAACTTCTCCAGCGAAATCAGCGCAGTTGTGTGACTGTTCAAGCGCTTTCGCTGAAGAGGTAGAAGCGTTGCGAGGAGTCGCCGCGCTGAATGAGTTACTGGTGTTCCAAGGTGTGATCCAAGGGATCCATGTACCCCTGGCCGCGATTGATGTTCGTGCTGGGCGCCGTCGACTGGCTGTGCAGCAAGAAGTTGCTGTTCGAGCGCTGCCAGCGCTCCACCAGCTCGGTGCAATCCTTCGCCAGCATCGGGATGTTGAGCAGCTCCTGCGAGAAGCCGCTCGGGCGCGGCTCGTGCGTGCTCCGGTCCACCTGCACGGAGTGCGAGCGCCGCCTCGGCGGCGTCGGCTTGCTCGGGCGCGTCTCCTCCGGCTTGCCGCGCTTGCTGATCGCCAGCTGGTTCAGCTCCTCGGTGACCACGCCCAGGTTCTCGCCCTGCGTGTCGAAGTCGGTCGCCGAGTACTTGCGCTTGATCGGCCGGCGGCGCTCCTCGGGCGCCGCGGTGCCCACGCTCGGCCGCTCCACGTACGTGAGCTGCTGCGCGCCGTTCGCCGGCGCCGCCGCCGTCGCCGTCTCCTTGTCGGAGCCGTGCCGCTCCTCGAGGATGTTGCTCATCGTCGGGAAGCGGCCGAACTGGTGGCGCTTTGCGACGATGCAGCGCTTCGTCGCGCCGCTGCCGGAAGGGCTGCCGCGATCGAAAGCGCAGTACGGGCAGCGCTGCGCAATGCGGATCGACGTCAGTCTGATTGAAGAAGGTGCAGCGTTATCTAAATCTGCCGATGAAAGAAAAAAAAAGATAACGAAAGAAGGACTTACGCTCTCGGATCAGCCAGCGCTGGGCCGGACGGAAAAGTCTGGATGAGATGCGGGCTCGTCTGGATGGACTTGCCTTGCACGCTCTTGATGTTCTCCTTGAATTCGGTCTGGCATGATTGCTGGCCGAGGGGGTTGATCGTCTGGGTGCACGTGGACTGCGGGTTCGGCACCACCGGGCAGCTCGTCGATGTATGGATATCGCAGGAATCGCGATGGATGAAGCGCAGAAACCATTCCTCCTGGTTCCTAGCCTTGGCTAGCTTATGCATGCGGACATAAGTCGACGCGTCTGCCAAAAAAAAAAAAAAAATCGAAAAAAAAATTATTTCGATTTTAATCGGCAAAGCGCGTCGGCAAACCTTGAGGCGCTGGCTTCAAACACTTGTCCATGATAAAACAAAGTAAATACCCAAGCGTAATCTATTTAATAAACGATAACTAAAATTTAGTTAATTGGATTACAGGGAGCAAAAGTGTAACACATTCAAATTTGGGCCGCTGACAGTAATACTGCTTGACAAACAAACAATTGGGCGCTCGTTGTTTTTCACCGCACCCTTGATCCGCGGTGTGGCGTTTCGCGGATCTACGCAGTCGGGGCGCTGGTGCTCGGGATCGGCTCGTCGGAGTCCTCCTGCGAGCGCACCTCCCACTGGTGCGTGTCGGAGATGTCCAGCCGGATGACGTCGTCCATCTGCGAGGTGAGGATGAACTCGTCGGACGGCCGCTCGCTGACCCCGTCATCCTCGATGGTTTGGCACTGCGTATCTTGCGTTTTCTCGAACAATCCGATCTCGGAGAATTTCGCAATCAACTTCTTCTTCATCGTATTCTAATATCGCCAACACATAAATGACGCTAAAGAATAGGTGCCTTCCAGTTGGTAGGTGGGGTGCGCCTGGCGTACTCCAGCTAGCAACTGGAAAGAGCCTATCCGCACGAAACAAATCGAATGCGACACTTACCTTCATTTCCTCCATCTCGTGAGTGACCTGCGAGCGAATGATGAAGGCATTGGTTGGCGATGAAGAGCGAGCATTTATAATCGAAAACTTACCTTAGACGCGATTTTCGTTTTCACTTTGTGCTGGATCTCCTCTTGGAGGTCCGACGACTTCAGGCGAATCTATAATTCATTGAAAATTACAAGTAGAGTGTTACTTATGTATCATTAGGCATTTGTACCAAGTGCTCCTTTACCCGCTCTTTAAACTTCGCCATGCAGGCTTCGCTCTGAAAGTTGTAACGTGGTGCAGGTGCTAATTCGGTATGTACAATCGTCTTTACCTGCAAGGTAGGGGTGTGCACATCGGCACTCTTGGAACAGCAAGGCTGAAAGGCCAACCAAAAGCATTAAAACTCATTTCTACCGTATTCTAAGCTCGGACTTACTGGGTCATTCATGATGCTGGGCAATTTGGCGATAACTCGGCAACAAATTGAAGATAAATGTTAAAATTTCGTCGATTTTACGGAAAAATTTAATATTTGACACTTTGCAACGATAAGAAACAAAAACTACGTATGCATCGCCAGCCGCTATATTTGAAGTTGTTGACTGAATGAAGTTGACCTAGATTACACACGATACATGCATGACTTCTGGGTTGCATACGTTGAGGTCCAGTGCATGAATATTTCCAAATTCCAACATTTGTAATAAGGTATCAAGTCGTCCTTTTCACTTGCACGGATCAATATTTATTAAAACAAGAGTGACCATAAAGCATTGAATATATAATCTTTTGGTTGTAAATTAAGCATTTGAAAAGAATTCTCAACAAACAAAAGTTTCAGCGTTGAATTGCTATTCGCGGACACGGCTGTGATACGGAAGGGCGTCTTTGGACATGTGGAAGGTGCCGCCATAGGACAAGCTGGTACGTGTACGACCAGCCCTTCTCCTGGGCCCAACACTGCGCCTTGGATGCATCGGAGCTAATACAATTAATGCGATATTAGCGTTTTCAAGAGTATGTTACACCCGACTTGTTATACCTAACGGAAAGGCCATTTCTGTGATTGAGGTCAGCACATATTTGGGAGGTTCTGGGTAGCTGATGTACAGGGCCTGGGGTGGCTGGAGGGTCATCGGCGATACCTCGAGAATAGGTATAACTTGCAGAGTGGGAACGTCGGCGGCGGCGGGGCGGATTTTGAGTACAGTGCCAGGCAGCGGAACATCGGGACTTTCCACGTTTACATTCCTAATATAAACACTGGTAGAAGGATAAAGATTACCGTTCGCTGGCAAATACTCTTACGTATTGATCTTGTAGTAGAACGTTTCAAGAAGAGAGTAAGCAAATTTGAGGAAGTCGACGATGTGGTCGAACCATCTTGTTGCTGCCGGCTGTATGGGCCCGCGCAGCATGGGCACGGCACTGTTCATTGCGCAGATGACTGAAAGACTGAAATGACTTGTATTCTTTCAGAAATATAGAAACGGGCGCGAAAAATTTGCGGCCGACACGCGTTTGTAAAATGCGCTCTCGTTTTGGAATGTGGCCTTTATTCTGACATGATTACAAGTGCCATGGAGACGGCGCTACATTTGTTTCTAAACCTACTTGGACTGGACGGATTGCACTGATATAGGTGGACATTGGCCGCAGAGGTGCGCGTGTGTGCAAATTGCAGGTGAGGCGTGACGCGCGCGCGCCAAGCCGTGCGGGGGCGGCATGGGTTCGAAGAAGACTTGGCGATAGGGGTTACAGCGACTCCTGGCGGCGAAACGTTAGCACGGCGTCCACGGCGAAGACGACCGCGTTGGCGAAGGCGATGATCGTGGAGGTCATCAGCATGACCATGAGGTAGGCCTGCGGGTAGAAGAAGTGCGAGCGCGTGAGCGCGGAGCGCGTCGAGATCAGCAGCGTGGCGGTGATCAGGAAGATGGCGGCGCCGCACACGGAGAAGATCATCGACGTCTTGTACGGCAGCCGGTCGCCCATGTAGCGGCCGAGCAGCAGCGCGGAGATGATGAGGATGTAGCCGGTGTAGGCGGTGTACATGATGCCGACGTGGTGCATGTGGCTGGAGCCCATGCCGGTGGCCTTCGCCGGCTCGGCGACGAACGCCAGCGCGGCGACGCACAGCAGCTGCAAACACAAGCACCGAGCACCCACTCACTCTCCTCCTGCTAGCACCAGGCGCCAGACGACTTACCAGCTCCACGACTTTGATGATGACCTGCCAATTATCCAACAGGGTCTCCTTCAGCGGCTTGCGCGGCTTCTTCTCCTCGGTGGCGGCGGCGGCGGCGCCATTCGTGGTCTGCCCGTTCGCCTCCTCGTTGTTGCCCTTCTCCACTTCGGCGGACATAGCGGAGATGCGTTTCGGCACGTCGTAGAAATCCAGCTTGGTTTGCGGCGGGGGAGGCACCTGTTGGCACCGAGCGCGCTTCTTTCAGACTGAACGCGCGCTCCGGGCCGCGGCGGGCTCTTAAATAAATTCAATTTGATTCGTTTAACCCTTCGCGGCGATCGGGTTAATTGCGCCGCGCCTCCTACGCCGGCGCCGCCCGCATCTCTTGCGGTGCTAGGCGGGTGCGTCACCGCCGTTTACGACACTTGCGGAGCGAAAATACTGCACGCGGCGACACGCGCAAGTGTGGTGGCCAAACAAGACGTGGATTTATTTAATAAGACATACACAATTATGTTTTACAACAGATTTCACTCTGCCAAAGAGGCGGGCTGTGCGCTCAGCGCTCAGCCTACTTGCCCAAGATCACAAGGACCATGTCGGCGATGAAGAGCACGCCGCAGATCACCAGGAAGAGCAGGAACAAGATCACGTTGCAGTCGCTGTCGGAGTACTGGATCTGCAGCAGGCCGGCGATGATGAAAATGCAGCCCATTATCCCCTCGATCACCTCGCAGTGCAGCGGGTCGCCGGTGTCCACCACCGCGATGCCGATGGCGACCGCCACGCCCACGATGCAGAGCCCCATGGCGGAGAAGCTCGTCATGGCCAGAACGCATTCAGTCCACATCCATGGGATGAACACTGTGAGCGCGGCGAGGACCTACGAGCATGCATTATCGCGCTATTGAAATAAACAGGTTGGACGCATGCGCGCGTAATATTTATGCAAATACTTGAGCGATTGTGTTCAGCCGCAGTCAATAAAATATCATTCGAATGAATCATTAATCGATATTAGATGCATGAATCTGTAGCGCTAGTTGCACTTACCGCGATGATGATGCGAATGACCAATGATGCGGTACCCATCTTGTATGATATTGAAAAGCAAAAACAGCTCTGGGAAAATACAGCAGGAAAAAAAACCGTGCGTCTGACGCTCGAGAAAAATAATAACAACCTTCAAATGTTGACCATGCAACTGGATCTGTATTCGAAACAATGCACCAGCTAGAACTAGACAACAATTACCACATCATCAGTTTATTTTGTATTAAAGCAAATAAGTATTCTTATGCATTAGAAAAGAAGTTACATATTATAGTATATTACAAACGTATGAATGCATCAATGTCTTGTCATCGGCAAAGCCATGAATATGAAATGCCCTTGTTTGTACTCTAATTATTTGGAAATGGATAATTACGTATAAAATAGTTGTGATAGATATATGCGCCGCTCGCATCGTCTACTGGTCGTCGTTCTTCTGATGCTTGCGGATGATATGGATCACGCTTACGACGCTGTCCAGCAGGTACGCGGCGCCCGACAGCACGCACAGGGAGCCTAGCGCCAGACCAACCTGCAAACATGTATCCGAATCGAATTAGCGCTCGATAAATGGATGACAAATCGCACAAACAAGAGATAACGCGTGGCGAAATATTGCGCCGCGCTGATTAGACAATGCACCGGCTCGTTACCTGTCGCTCGGAGGCGGTCGCCGTGAACTTGTTCTCGCTGAGGTAGCCCGTCCAATAATGCAGGGCCGTCGCGCCCGTTGCCAGCCACATCATGGTGCCGATGATGTTCATCAGCACATCGGTGAAGGAGCTAAAAAATACAAAATGGCAACGTGAAGCAGCCCAGCTAGACGCGCGGTGGCGAAGGGGAGGGCGCTTACTGTTTGTGGTCGTTCGTGGAGAAGCAGTAGCTGATCAGCGAAACGGTGGTGTAGATGAAGTAGCCGACGAAGACGCCAGAGGCGACGATCTCGGCGTCGGGGTTCTTCTCCTCGTTGAGGTTCCACGTGCCGCCAACGCCCAGGAAGCCACCGTTGTAGCCGATGCGGTACAAGATGAGGATGATCAGGTTCATCACCTAGGCGGAAAAAAGGGCTCCGCGTTAGAGCAGCCACATGTTGTCTAATAAGCGTAAACCAACTAATTAAGCAATTGAGCGCCGTGGCGCGCCCACTTGCAATGATTCACGCAATCAGCGCTGGCTGGGCGTTCGTACGCGCACGAAGTCCAAATTGAATTTGGCGGCGGCGATTAACGAACGGGCGCGCGACTCACCAGCTTGAAGATCTTCAGGAATATGCTCCCGACGGTCAATACGTTGCTCGATGCCATGTTGAGCTGCTCGTGGTTGCCACACAAGGCGCGTGCGAATCGAAGAACTGTTCTAACTTTGCACACCTGAACAATGCGAAACACCTTGCGCGATTAATCGGGTACTGCGTTTCGGGCTGCTGACGACTGCGCCGTAATGAGAGCGGGTTCACTTATCTTATCTCGGTTTTATTTGAGTTTCTAATAGGATGTTGATTCAACTGATAACGCGCGTGATTAATACGCGACGAATTCACAAAAAGGCATCGATTGCGCCAAGAAAAAAATATATAGTTTATGATGTTTCTAATCTCACAACTCATCCCAACTCATCCCAACGTATACTTAACGTTCTGTAGGGCAGGACACTTTGTATGCGTGTAATAAGGTCATACTTGCGCATTAATATACGTAAATGTACATGAATCATACGTTTCATGAATGTACGATGTTCATGCTTTATTTGAGAGACGATTGACTAATCAGTTGTTTACTTAACGTAGTATCATCGTATGCGTGATAAAAACTTGATTTAAAAAAATGAAAATAAATGTTATTGTATGGTGTATGCAATGTAACAAACCAGTAACAAAACCTCGTTCTTTTTCTTCAGGAATTGGGTCTGAACATCCAAGATGAACAAATCGCAGAAATGGCAGCCAATCTGCAAAATATCGACTTCAAGGCGGCCGCCGAAGAGGAGAAGCTGACCCGCCACGATGTCATGGCGCATGTGCACGTCTTCGCGCAGCAGTGCCCCAAAGCAGCTCCCATTATCCATTTGGGCGCGACATCGTGCTTCGTCGGGGACAATACCGATCTCATGATCATCAAAGACGGCTTCGATATTCTGCTGCCTCGCTTGGCAGCGGTTATCAAGAACCTGGCCCACTTTGCTGAGGAGTACCGCACGATGCCCACTCTGGGCTTCACTCACCTGCAGCCCGCGCAGCTGACCACCGTTGGCAAGCGCGCAACATTGTGGTTGAATGACCTCCTCATGGACGAGCGGGATATCCAGCGAGCCCGCGACGATCTGCGATGCAGAAGTACCAAGGGCACCACCGGAACTCAAGCCTCCTTCCTTCAGCTCTTCGATGGCGACAAGGATAAGGTCGCGCAGCTGGATAAACTAGTCGCGAAGTTCAGCGGCTTCGAGAAGTCCTACCCGGTCACTGGGCAGACTTATTCGAGGAAGGTTGATATTCAAGTCGTGGGCGCGCTCTCCAGCTTGGGCAGCACCGTGCATAAGATGTGCAGCGACCTGCGCCTGCTTGCGAACATGAAGGAGATCGAGGAGCCGTTCGAGAAGAGCCAGATCGGCTCGTCGGCGATGCCCTACAAGCGCAACCCCATGAGGAGCGAGCGATGCTGCGCGCTGGCGCGCCATATGATGACGCTCTACTTCAATGCGACGCAGACGCACTCCACGCAGTGGTTTGAGCGCACGCTGGACGACTCCGCTAATCGGCGCATCACCTTGAGCGAGGCCTTCCTTAGCGCCGACGCTGTGCTGCTCACTCTGCTGAATATCACCCAAGGGCTGGTCGTTTACCCGAAAGTCATCGATAGGCACGTGCGCGCCGAGCTGCCGTTCATGTCTGCTGAGAACCTAATCATGGCCATGGTGAAGAAGGGAGGGGATAGGCAGGTCTGCCATGAGAAGATCCGCGTGCTATCGCATGAGGCTGCCGCCCAGGTCAAGCAGCACGGCTTGGATAACGATTTGATCCAGCGTGTGAAAGCTGATGCTTACTTTGCGCCCATCATCAGTGAGTTGGACGTTCTCTTGGACCCCACCACGTTCACCGGCAGGGCGGCGGACCAGGTCACCGAATTTCTGCTGGAGGAGGTTCAGCCAATCCTGAACAAATACCAGAGCGTGTTGGAAGGTCATTCCAAACCAGTGGTGCTTAGCATTTAATGTTCCCACACCGTTTGTGAAACTGCCCAATAAAACTTGTAGCGTTCGTATAAATTACGTGATTTATTGCCTGCTTATCAAAATGTTGATTTCGTTTGGTCCCTTAACAGATTGCCGAGCAGGTGCTAAACGTCTACATACATGTTGGTCGTACCAATCGGTTAAGGGCTACAACAAGGTGATTCTAACCCTACTAGATGTAAAATGATGTAAATAAATAATGTAAAAAGACATAATGGCTTAAAATATAAAACAAATCGAAGGCTACAAACGTAAAAAGAGAATTGTTAGGTGTAAGATAGAGGATTAGCGTTTAGTTGCTAGGGAGAAGAGTGTTGTCGACGCAGGCGGGTCCTTGGCTGGGCCAGTTGCAGGCGCCCAGGTTGTTGTCGAAGGTCAGGTGCACCGGGCAGTTGAACACGTGCAGGGTGAACTTCTTCTTGCCCTCGTCCCATCGGCAGGCGTAGAATTTGTTGCAATGCTTGGGATGTCTGAAAAGACCCGCGCGTTGGCAATCGACGGTGCCCTGGAGGGTTTCGCTGCGTCCACGCACGCCGCCCGGCCCGTAGCGATCGAAATCTTTTGTGGACAGCGCCTCCTGCACGCCCTCCTTAACGCCCTGTCGCACGGCAGATTTGACGAGCTTCAGGCCCGAATCGACGGCCTTGGCGATGTCCTGCTTGCGGATTTCGTCGTCCAGGCTGATGTCCTCATCCTCCTCGGCAACAATGATGACAGATTGCTTCTTGGGTGCCTGACCGTATCTGGAATCCAGTTGATCCTCATTTGTAACGTATTCTTCCTCATCGGAAATCCTGGTGGTCGCGTCGTCATCATCTTGGGGTTTCAGGGACTTCTGCGGTTTCCTACGGCGCAGAGTGAGCGTGTTGGAGGTGCAGGTGCATTGGGCGCCCAACTTAGCGGCGAGAATCGGATGGAAATCGTTCACCTTCACAATGGGCCGGGATTTGACAACCTTGATCACCTTGGGCTGGCGGGTCGACAGCACGATCTGCTCCTCGAGTTCGGGCCTGTATTCGTAGTTTTCCACCTGCTTCCCGGGCAAGTATTCGCGATCTGGTTGCCTGGTGGATGAAACTGGGAGGTATTCCCTGGATGGGGCAGTGGATTTCACGGGCAAGTATTCACGGCTTGGTGGAGTTGTGGACTTCACCGGCAGGTACTCTCGGCTGGGTTGTGCGGTCGTCGTTGGAGCGGCAGTGGGCGGCCTAGTTCGCACGCGTTTGGTCACCGGCAGATACTCCCGGGCGGGCGTGGTAGTGCGAATCTTCAAGATGTCAGTCGCTGGCAGGTACTCCCGGCTTGGCGCAGTGACCTCAACGTACCTCTCGGTAGTCGTGACGGGGAGGTAGACCCGCTTGGGTGGTGCTGGCGGCAGGTAAGCAACCTTCTGCGTTACAATTACTGGTCGCCTGGTGGTAGTCACAACTGGCAGGTATTCCCTATCAGGGACATGGATCAGCAACTTCTCCTTAACGATTGGCTGAACCTGCACAGGTTGATAGTCCAGGGAAGAAAATTCATACCGAACAATTGGCTTTGAAGTCACGTGCTGGACTTGCTGAACGACAGGAACAACCGGCACAACTGGAGCAATAGGTTGCTGTACCTGCAGTCTTTCAACCTGTTGGATCTTCTGCTCCACCCTTGGATGATCGAATCGGCTGTCATAGTAAGTGAAGACCTGGGCTGGCTCAACCTTTTTGATAAGCGTCTCGTAAGTGGGCTTCGGAGAGCTGTATTCAAACTTGATCGCTGGTTTCTCATAACTGTAGCCAGTCTTGTAGGCCTTGGTCTTGACCAGTGGTTGTTCAACGATTTCCTTGGCATCGTAGTATTCCTGATAGTAGGTCTGCACGGGCTTCACGTAGGATGTAACTGTTTGTTTGATTGTTGGTACTGGGGCAGGAAGATATGTTTGCACCGGAAGCTGCGGTAAATATTCCCTCACAGGTGGCGTGGGCGTAGTGGGCGCGGGAATGTATACCTTCGCTGGCCTTGGAGGAATGTAGTTCAGCGCCGGGTTGATCTTCACTGGTTTCGGTGGTAAATATGCAGCGGTAGCCTTTACAACAGGCTTCTCTTCAAACACAATAGCGGGCTTATTGTAGTGATAACCCTGGCTGTATTGATTGATGGAGAAACTATTCGTGATGACTGGTTTTGGGGTGACCGCTTGAATCACTTGCTGGTAGGTCGGTTTCTGCTCAACGAGCAAAGGCTTAACCTCATGGTATGTTGACAAAATGGGCGTCGGCGTTGGTTGCGGTTGGACATGATGAACGTACGCCACGGAAGGCGCCACTGGAACTGGCTTCTCAACGAAGGCAACCTTGGGTTTCTCATAGAAGTAGCCCTCTTGTTTGGTCTCATGGTAGGTGGTTACCGGCTTGGGCTTCTGATAGTGGTAGGTAAGAGCAGGCTGAATGTTTATCTCCTGGTAGGTGGTGGCTGGAACGATGGGTTTCTCCTCAAAGGCAACCTTGGGTTTCTCATAATGGTAACCTTCGTGTTTCACTTCTTGGTAGGTCACAGCCGGAGCCGGCTTTTCCTCAAATACCACCTTTGGCTTTTCATAGTGGTAACCTTCATGCTTAACCTCTTGATAGGTTACAGCCGGCTTGTGATTGATCTCGTGGTAAGATTGCGTTTGGATGTTTTGATCAACGATCGGCTTTTGATAGGAATAACTTGGGAGTGCTGGCTGGACAACGTGTTGCGTGTAGGTAACAGCTGGCTTGACCTCCTGGTAGGTTTGAACTGGTGGCAAGTAAGTGGGCTTTTCCTCAAACGCCACCTTGGGTTTCTCGTAATGATAACCTTCATGTTTGGTCTCTTGATAAGTTACAGCTGGTTGGATGTTAATCTCCTGGTAGGTGGTTGCAGGCACTACAGGTTTCTCTTCAAACTTGATGGCTGGCTTTTCATAGTGATAGCCATGGTGGACTTCTTGGATAATCGGAGCAGTTTTCTCGGCAATCAACACTTTCGGTGTTTCATGCTTGATCTCTTGATAAGTCTGCACGGGCTGGATATTGATATGTTGGTAGGTAGTTGCTGGCTTCTCTTCGAAGGCAATCGCAGGTTTCTCGTAGTGGTAACCCTCTTGTTTCACCTCGTGATGCACATGAACAACGGGAGGTGTTGGAACTTTAACTTCTTGATAGGCGACTGCTGGCTGAATATTAATCTCTTGGTAAGTGGTTGCTGGCACAATCGGTTTCTCCTCAAATTTGATGCTAGGCTTTTCATAGTGATAGCCCTCGTGCTTCACCGCATGATTTACTTGCTGGTAGGTGACAGCTGGTTGCGGCTTCACCTCGTGGTATGTGGTAACAGGTACAATAGGTTTTTCTTCAAATTTGATCGCAGGTTTCTCGTAGTGATATCCGGATTGCTGGACTTCATGGTTTACCTGTTGGTATGTAACGGTAGGTTGTGGTTTCACTTCATGATACGTGGTAACAGGTACAGGTAGAATTGGCTTCTCTTCAAACTTGATGGCAGGCTTATTATACTGGTATCCCTCATGTTTCACTTCATGATTAACCTGTTGGTATGTGACTGCAGGCTGTGGTTGCACTTCATGATAAGTGGTTATGGGAACAATAGGTTTTTCTTCAAATTTGATCGCAGGCTTCTCGTAGTGATATCCGGTTTGCTGTACTTCATGGTTAACTTGCTGGTATGTTACTGTAGGTTGTGGTTTGACCTCATGGTACGTGGTGACAGGCACAATTGGCTTCTCTTCAAACTTGATCGCAGGCTTATCATAATGGTATCCAGAGTGCTTCACTTCATGATTCACCTGTTGGTAAGTGACTGCTGGCTGGGGCACCTCATGGTAGGTCGTCACTGGTACACTGGGTTTCTCTTCAAACTTGATCGCGGGCTTTTCGTAGTGATACCCCACCTGCTGCACCTCATGGTTCACATGTTGGTACGTCACGGTAGGCTGCGGCTTCACTTCATGGTAAGTGGTAACGGGTACAATTGGCTTTTCTTCAAACTTGATCGCCGGTTTCTCATAGTGATATCCGCTCTGCTTCACTTCATGATTAATGTGTTGGTACGTAGCGGCTGGCTGTACAAGAGAGTGCCCGTGCTTAATTTCATGGTAGGTTTGCACTGAGGGTTGGATATTGATTTCACTGTACGTAGTTGCCGGTTGCAAAGCAACTTGTTGGTAAGTAAGAGCTGGAGTGACGGCCTTGACAGTCTCTTCAAATTTGATGGCTGGTTTCTCATAATGATAGCCGGAGTGTGCAACAGCGCCTTGGACGAAAGACACGGCAGGTTTATTGTAGACATATCCTTCGTGTTTCACGGCAGTTTCATGCTTCACCTGCTGATAGGCAATCGATGGTTGCTGAATATGTAAGCTTGCTCCTTCCGCAAAGGCAACTTTGGGTTTCTCATAGTTGTATCCATTAAATGAATTCTCATAGGTATAGGTTTTCATTACCTCCGGCCTTAAAGGTTTTTGTTCGTAAACAACATGCTGTTGATTGTACTGGTTAAACTTGCTGCCATCGTTTATCATGATCTGGGGTTTTTGGTAGGACTGCGATTCGTAGGACGCAAACCCGAGATTTTGTCCATCGACAAACGATACCCTGGGTTTTTCATAGTGATATCCGCCGAATTGCCCAACTGCGCCCGCATTTGCGGTTGCATATCCAGCATAATCAAGGCTGACATTGGATGCCGAATAGAGTCTCTTGTGCGTGTTGATATCTCCAAGCTGGTGCAATTGATGATTAATTATGGTCGGGTTTTCCAGCTTGTATTGCAAGTCGGGCAAGTTGGCCACGACGCCAAAGTTGTTGTAGGTGTCAAAATGCGCCGAGCTTGGAACTGGAATTGGAACACTTGCCACCGTCGGAATCGGAGAAATCGTTGTCGACGAGACCAATGTGGCTGGTTGAATCGCCTCGACATCGATCTTCACGCCATGTTGCAAGATGTCAACATTATTTGCGTAACTGGCCACTCCAGAAGCGCCTCCGGCGACTATGTTGACCGAATGCTGCGGTTGCTGATTTAATTTGTGGCCTTGGTCGTATTCGAAGCCGGCAGCGTTTTCAGTAAATCGATTCGCGGCGAATGCGTTGTAGTATTTCAAGGCATCCCCTTGGTGGCCGGCTGGTGCAACACCAACGGAGGCGATATTTTCGCCAGCATAATCTCCAGCACCACCTTGGTAACCGTTCGCATTGGCAGAATGATAACTGTAGCCGTTGTTAAGGTACGCGGTTTTACTTCCAGCAGACGCATCCAGGGAATAATCGGTTTGAAGACCATGGCTAGCGGCATTACTGCCATCGGCGGAGAAGTGGTAATCACCAGTTCCGGAGTGTTCAACATTGCTGTATGTAATGGCTTCCGTTGCGTGCAGAGGTCCGCTGAGACCGCCCAACTGAACATGATTCAAAGATCCCAGACCATCGTACAGATCCAAGTCAAAGGCACCGTCACGACCTTCTAGGGACAAGTGTCCAGAACCAATACCAACACCAACCCCAGCACCAGCGACTATACCAGCGTGTGAGCCGTGACCCGCGCTAAGAATAGCTCCTGAAGCGCCACCAGCTGCGTATCCTCCATAAACTGTTTCGTGAATAACGGCGCCAGATCCACATTTGGGCACCAACCAGGACCATTCGCAGAGAAGGTTGTCTTGGTCGAAAACTAAGCCGTAAGGACAACGGAACTCGTAGGCGGTGAGTGGGGATTTGCCATGGTCCATGCAAGCGAAGAACCAGCGACAGTTCTCTGGGTCAGCGTAATATCCTGCAAAGAGCAACACCCTGGTTAAACAGCGTAAATTCCAGTTTGTGGCAGCTGTTTACCTGGAGATTCTGGACAAATAAATCTTTCACGTGGAACCGGAGCAATTTCACTACTTCCCGCACAAGCGGCACCATCTGGCAGACTTCCAGGCCAAACGCACACCTCCACGCGCTCGTCGAAGGCCAGCCCAGCGGGGCAATCGAACTCGAACACGCTGAATTCATCACTCAGCTGATCGAACTTCACGCAGCGGTAGAATCGGTTACAGGACCTCGGATGCACAAAGTACCCTTGTCGCGAACATTTAAATTCGGTACGGGTATCCTGGTAAATAAAACGTAAGAATCAATATGAATTACAATTTTGAAAAATTTGAAACCTGAAACACTAACCTGTCTGATAGCATTCACATGTCCCTCGGTATCAATCACTCGGGAAATGCGGTAGGGAGACACCTGCACGTTGTCGAAAGGACGCGCCGCGGGCTCCAAAATCTCCCGCTCCAGCGAATGCAGCACGGCGCCACGTGGCGCCCTCGCCTGCTTCGTCAAGCCATTGAAAGCGGACTCCAGGAGCGTCTCGCCGCATTTGCCGCCGCCGTCCTGCGACAGATCCTTCAGCGCCAGGCCCGCTAAACCGCGCACGCGCGCATACTTCGCCTTGATGTCCATCGAGGTGGCATCCTCGAATGAGATCCACTTATTTTTCCTAAACAATGAGCGAATAAAGCGCAATTAGAAAGTGGAGTATGGTATGGATTATGGATGGATTATCTTGCATCGCATGGGCTTATGATCCAATACAGCAAAAATGCGCGTGCGGCTCAATGCAAATCGCTTTTCATTTGTGTCGTCGCGATTGTGCAATACGTGGGTCACTAAAAAGTAGTTTTACAAACGACGCTGACGCACCCAGAACGCGCCGCTAGCGAACGCGTTTCTTGCATTGCATAATTTGGAGCAATTTGAATCAATTAGTTACGTGTTGCGCGTACAGCTACAGGTACAGCACCACATATTTAGGCATGCATATTTTGAATATTTCATTGAATAAGTTAATCTACGTTTGCATGTTTGATTTATTACAATGGACATAACTTCTGTAGCTGTCAGTAAGCGCGGCAGGCGGTGAAGAGTGAACTTCAATCACATGCTCGAGCTACGCTCGAAGTTTCTATTTCTCCACAAACAAATTGAATGCGAATTACGATGTGTTTCATTTCGTCTCAAACTCAATCTTCGCCGCGCTCTTTTTTCGGCGAGTACGCATGCAAATGTGGCGGTAATTATTCGTGCGCCGAAGGCTGCATTTTGCAATCAACACCGAAACAATTAACATTCTTCGCAGATGAATCTGCGAATCGCTTCGCGTCTGTTTAGATATGCGCTGCGATGCCGCGATGCTGCGAAGCCTCACCTGAAGATGTAGGGACCAGCCTGATCCTGATCGCGCTCCAGCGTCCACTTGTCGCTTTCCATGGTGACGCACAGCTCATCCCTGGTGAGGGTAGACAGCTCCAGCGCTGGACTCCCAGGCGCCGTGTGCTCCTCATTCTGGAGCAGGAATTTGAAGCCCTGCACCGGCGTGGTGACAACCAATTTGTTCAGCGGCGCGCCGAGGCCGGTAACCAGATCAACCACGGAGTCCTATTTGAAGAAGATGTAATGATTAAAACAATACTGCAGCTTGTAAACGGAGGCAAGAAATGTAAACAGGTGCTAATACTGCTAATGCGGAGGCAGTTAAGATTGTTTATCGGCACGTCGGCGCAATAGCGACTACTTAAACAGTCGTAATAAATGCGTCACGCTTCGTCGGCGGCGTTCATTCAGCACTGCAGCCATCGCGTTCTTCGCCGGCGCACGGTGCGCAGTTTCATTCATTCTTGGAGTTTACGCGTTCACGTCTTCCGAAAGGGAAATGAAAACGGAACGAATCGCAATGAACTCGGCGGCGACGGCTATTTCTTCTGGAATTACGCTTTAAATCTTATTTCGTGGCTTTGAAATAAGTGCTGATTGAGCACAAATTCTTATTAATCTTCGCTCTTCAACTCAGCACTCGGTCTCTCTTCAGATTATAAGCGGAATCCGTTTCGACTGCTCGGCATGTGCTTGACACGGCTTGATGATTAAATTGCTGTTTTATGTTTCTATTCGGCGGCCCTTCTCTTCGCGCTGCGCGGCCGAAATCGGGACGCCGAAGACAAACGCACACACACGCGGCGGCGCGCTGGCAGCCTTGAGCCGCTCAATTGCCACTGATTCATATGGGTCCTTCCAATGCCTTTTATGTACTTTTCATATTAGTATTATGCGCATCGGATCGTCAATGAAGTGAGGCTGAAGTCGCCGCGGCGCATTATAAATGCCATAATAATACAGATGTAACGATAAATTTCACTTTCTATAAAAATGCTGCCGAGCTGCGGGCGTTTCGTCCGCGCATCCACCTGTTGCGGCCACCGCCGCCATCATGGCCGGCGCGCGTGGACGTTGAAATCTTCAATATCCAATATCCAATATCGGAATGCGAAAAGTGGCGGACGAAATTGATAAAAATCGTGTTCGGTGTTCGGACTGTTCGGTAAACGGTCGACGGGACGACAAATCCACAGCGATAAATTTCGAGCGCGCGCCGAAATTAGATGGAAATTGGTGCAGCATCCGAGCGCTAAAAAATTAGCTTTTCATGTAAATTTCGTGTGCATGGGGGCACTATAAATTTAAATGCGCACGCCTCGTAATGCGATTAGCATGATTACGGGCGATTCCGGTCCGCGACCGCCGCACGCCGAAAAGAGTGGGCTTATGCAATCTGAAAATGCGCCCGAGCGCCGTCCATATTACCGATGGACGTGTGAATATGTTGATGTCGGATGAATAATAATAAAGAGCATCAAGTGAAACGGGTCCGCGCGCGTCGTAAACGGCCGCATGGACCTCAGCAGTCCACTCCACCTCGCTCGCGCTTCGATTTCGGTTTGGGCTTGGATTTTGGCCTGTGTCTCGCTGGGATGTCGTCGAAATCGAAAAGCGACGCGGGCGAGTTGTGACATAATAAATGCTTTATGGCCGCGGCGGCTAAACGGGCCGGCATTTTCATGTTAATTAAGGCGACACTCGATGCGCAATTCGGTCGAGAAAACCGCTTCACAAATGTCAGTTGCCGCACATGGCACGGCTCTTAATCACATCTAGTCGCCCGAAACCCGAATTGAAGCCGAATTACATATTGCACATACAAGATATGTCGCCCGAAGAGATACGAGCCGACTAATTATTGGCATATTTCGTGCGCGCCGCCGGCGTGGACATTCATTGCCGCACTCACCGTGTTCTGCACGTCCCACAGGCCGGAGAGGCGGCTGGGATGGAAGGTGACGTTGCGGTTAGCGCCCAAGAAGTGCGTCTGCAGCATGAAGACGTCGGCGTGCTTGCTGAGCGCCTTGAAGTCGTAGTACTTCGCCAAAATCTCCGGCTTCGCCGGCACGGCGAGCGCCACGAACAGCTCGGCGCCGAGCTTCGTGCGCACCGTCGAGATGAAGTCGGTGATGTCCTGCTTGGCGCTCAGCTTCTGCAGCTGCACCTCCAGGCCGAAGATCTTCGTCGCGTTCAGCGTTTTCAGCAGGTTCTGAAAAGAAAAGCGCAAAACGCAAAAGCGTCAGTCAAAATGCACTTACACATACAACAACAAATATTTGCTGCTAATTTAATTAATTAACAATTAGAATGATATAACTGTGACAGCGCGACTTAAAAATAACTGCACTCGGCGTAATGCGTTGGATTACCTCACCGAGTTTTCTGCAAACTGCAAACTCAAATCAAACTGCATTGCATTTCCATTAATGACGCTAAAGCTAAAGGTTGACGAAGAAGAAAAAAGCGCGCGTTCAGGCAACAGCAACATATTTTAAATGGCAGTGCGTAATTTTATTTCGTATTTTTATCTAGATTGCGCATTGCTGTTGGCACTCTTCAACTCTTTAATGCTTGATGCGTTACGTAAATTCAAAATCCGCACGTAATGCGTTGTCTGGCTCGATCACGATTTTAATTTTTTCGCCGCGCCGATGATTTAATTAATTAGGTTAAAGTCGGCGCGCGGCAATTAATTAAAACTCACATCTTGCAGCTGTAAGATGTGCGAGCGCCAATGCGAACCGGACTCGCGACGCGGCCTACGCTTGGCGCGACAATTATTGATTTGCATCGACTTATGAAGTGCACTTCTAGAAGAATCCAGCGGCTGCGGGCCTGCAGATATGTACTAAATTTTACCATTTAAGGCCCGTGTCGTGCGTTGGGCGGCAGCGGCGCCAGGAATAAACAAGAAATCGCCACAAGCGTGTCCATGAGTGTGTGACTTTCAAGAATTTCATTCACATTCACATTCATATGCACATTCGCAATAATTATGAGATAATATACTTGAAATTATGTTCATGCATGACTCACACGTGCTGCCAAATGTGGCTTTGACTAATCTCGCAATGGCAATGCGCGCAGTGACAAAGACAAAACGCAAGTTCCAAAGGATGTGTTTGAATGTCGGGTGTAGGTGTAGGCTGAATGTTACCTGATTAAACTCCCGGACGGTGAGCAGCACTTTGGCGCCTTGGTCCTCGATCAATCCTTTGAGCTGGTCGACCGGGGTGGTCTCCGGCAGGACGATGTGACTGCATTTGCACACATCCACCTGGCGCGCGTCCGAATAATAGCAGAAGAGCTTGGAAGTGATGCGGCCGGAGGAGATGCAATCCCTGCTGGCGGCAAGTGCGCCTGAAAGCGCCGCCAGTAGCAGGAGCGTCCGGAGCGAATCTCGGAGATTCATAATTAACGCGCGGCGCGTTCCTTGCCTATCTGAGCAATGTCCAACTGTGCGTCCCCAAGTTGCATGAGTTGAGCGCAGAAACGGCGGCAAAAGTTTTAAAAAACTTCCTCAAAAGTTACAGCAAAGTTTCGCAGAGTGCAGAGTACAGAGTGTGATCACGGACGGGGACTATGAGTGTGGACCTTATCGGCCGCATTTGCCGACCGAACCGAACTGATTTCTTCGATCGCCGAAGATTGACTGTCAGAATGGGCCGGCGGATGGTGCAAAGTAAAGAAACGGCGGCCGCGCTCGCGGAGCGCGTGTAGGGCGATTCACAAGGCTAAGGTAAACCGAGCGGCGCGCAAGAAAAAAAAAAGGTGTAACAGTAACAGAGCGCGCGCGGACTGTCTGGCGGCGCGCGGCCCGGTGCAGACGGCAGCCACCAGGCCCACCACCTTCTTACCTAATGTGCGGCCGGACGGCGGGCGAAAAAGGCCGCTCCGCACAAGTGTGGGATCGCATTGACAGCCGCGACAACCTCGTGCAATGTCTTGTAATCTTGTAATAACTTGCGCCATTACACTTTGCATTGACTCCAGCCATGTGTGCCAAGTGCAAAAATGCATCATCTGTTAAACAACTGCACTTAAACTGAAAAATATTGCCGATAAAATGAAATTGCGCAATCGAGCGTCAATCGGCGCGCGGCGTGAGAATCGGTAACATGGTAACATGGCGACTTGGTGACATAACACATGCTTATCTTTCATATTTATTTAAACTGATTGTTCCGAAATGTGCGGCTGGAGCACCTTTCTCTTCGCCGCTTTCCTTTTTTTCCTTTTCCTTTCCTTTTCCATTTTTGAAAAGTCTGACGCGCAGCGCCCTTCTGCTGAGGCAGCCCCACCACGCCTCGGCGATTAATCTCGTTTAATATTTCGGTCTTAATGACTCAATGTAGGTCAAGTTCGCGAAATGACATTTCGACCGCGGTGGCGCGATGGCGGCGTTTCATTTCACCGCGGCGCGCCGAAAATCACAAATAAAAGCGAAATTAACGAATGCAATGCGCGTGGAACTGTAACTGTAACTGTAACAAGATCATTATCGAGCGGGCGGCCGTCGCCGAAAATGTAAATTAGAACAAAAAGATCAGTTTCAAATGCTACGATAATCTCATAAATATGTTGAGTATGTTGACAATGACCACTGGTGTGATATTTGGAATTAATTTTATGGGCGCTGAGTTTTATGCGCGAATAATTGATTAGATTGCCGATTGATTGATTTGGAGTGTCGCGTCATATACCGAGTGATGCAGCGAACACGCGAGCGGCATGAAGGACGAAGCAGTGGATGAGTCATATGCGTTGCGCGCAATGCTTATGGATGGAAAATCCTAGTTCTCGTTATGACACTAACTAGAAGAAGAAGAATCCTAGAATCAACTGACTTATAGTGAAAAATAGCGTCGTCAATAAAAACGAAAGTGAACCATGTACCATGCGAGTTGCCTTTAATGGTATGGCGGGATTTTCATTGCTCGCCGCTGGCCACACACAGGCAAACACTTTGCGATTTGTGATGAGTGCTCAAAGGCCTCAAAGTCGGCCAAAAAATATGGAGAAAAAAAAACGCATAAAAACTGCCCAATTAATAATGTATGCACGTCGACCCAGAATGTTATACAACAATGGCGATATTTATGATGTCCGATGCTTGATGCTTGTAAGTACTCACGAGATAAATCTCTTGCGAGGCAGTGCACATGCGCACCGTATGGATTTCGCTTCTTTCGGCCCGGCGCGTTATTGTTACGATGCTGTTAATTCTATTAAATAATATCGCCTTCATAAATAACGCTCGCGCGATACGAGGTTTGATTTGAATTAAGGTTGGGCTGAGCCGAGAAAACGCCATCAGACGCATGCCTGTCCGAGCTACGAACGCACGAAGAACGAAAGTGTTTTTTTTTTATACGCTCGCGAGCAGCGCGCGCGCTGGAAACGCAAACAAGAAATTGAAATTGGGTCGTTTAATTGCGCCCGTATTAATCATGCGCTTACAATTGTCTTGCAGCGTATTTTCCTCTGCGTCAGCGCTGGCGCTCGTAAATTGTCGAAAAGAACGCACTTTTCGTCTGGTATGATAAGCACCGGTTTAATTAACAATTTCGTAATTTATTGGCCTGTGACGTCGAGCGTTAAATCGCCGCTGAACTTGAGGAGGTCTCTCCCATGCTGGCATCGTAGATCAAAAGTGTACCAAGTTCAAAAGTAAAAGGGTTCAGACTTCAGACACGGTAACAGTAAGTTAGTAAGTAATGAATCGATTTTAGATAACATCGGAGCGAAATATTTATTAACTTATTGTGTGCGCAATTTTAATGCAACTCTCTCATTGCGAAGCTAATCACTGTTATTTCTTCAAGGGGCGCAGTAAAAGCGCTGGTAATTATTGTGTTTTTCGAGCGTTTTAAGCGCTTGATGACTTAATAAACTTGATTTGCGCAGCATATTAAGATAACTTTTGATATTGACCTTCGATTTGCCGAGTTAGTTGCGTTTTAAAAGAGTTAACATCGCACAGCGCATTCCGAACATGTTAAAAATTCCAAAATCAAAGTAAACTCATATCAGTGCGTTTCCAACCGAAACCTGAATGTTGCGATTAAAAAATGCTTCGAATGCTTGATGATATATTAAGCGTAGCCGTTGAGGTAGAACCATAAATTTAATAGCGTCATAATCGCTGATGTAGCCGAGACGAATGCCGATGTACATAGTTAACTCAACCGTCTTGAAATAGTTTAAAGAGCGAAGAAGCAGAAAAAAAGCGTGCAAAACGATTGAATGCAATGCGATGTTATGCAACAATCCAAGATATGTAGCTTGAGTAAAATATACTTAAAGGAACAAATTAACCCAATAAAATCACAATTAGCTATTTCTTACAATGCCGCTTCAAGAAGTAAATCGCATAAAACTCTACAAAAATGGCATTATGTCACCGGCGCGAAGTGTTTCCTTGTAATCCTGTTCGGGTGTTTGGTATTGTTCGCAGCTCGCGAAGGATTGCATATCTCGTGCTCTTGCTCAAACCAATTAATCATCGAACGCTGATTTGGTGGAATTGATCGATACGTATCAACAGAAAATTTTTAGCGACGCAAAGACACAACTAGAATGTACGACTGTACTGTGCTACAATGTCGACTGACCCAATTTCTATATTTGCCATGTGTCCAGCCGTCTTGTAGCTTGTATCCAACATTCATTTTTTTCTCGTACTGTTGGTAGAAATATTTTATTGTCCGATAGCATTTCACTTTCGTTTTTATTTACGTTCGTTTGTGCACTGAATTAGCCGAATTTAATTATCTGAGAACAGCCGCGCAGTGTGTTTAAATATAAATTGTATCATTCCCATATTCCATATTCAAATTATAGCATTTATGTAATCGGTACTCTTGTATTTATTTATATTTTTGTCAATCGGCGCCGCGCCGGGCTTTTTTCTTCTACAAATATGCATGTCAGGCCGATATATTGCCGATAATCACCTCAAACATCTGTTGCACGCATTGCGTAATTAAATCAAATTTAAATTTTGGTGAATTCTGGTAATTAGCGTTCCACATTTCATAAAATATCATATTTAAACATTTGGAATAAGTTACACAATTAATTTTGGTCTTTGCATTCCCAACATTTTCAGTTTTGTTTTGGTTGATTTTTTGCAATGACACGTTATTTTTATTATGAGGACATTAGTTATTGAAATTACTGAATTATCCCATTTGTATGGAGCACAAGGATCTACAACGTCAACTTTACTTGCGGAATTCTCTGCTGTTTTCCAGGTTCCTGGTTGGTTTCTGGGGTCTTCTTCCCGGTTGTCTTTTTATTCAATAATAATCTTTACGCCGCCTTGCGGTGGTATCTGACTATATCCTCTTTTGTGGCTACATTCCAATCCTCGTCGTCCTCGTCGATCCCATAAGAGAGTGTTGCATGGGACGATTGAGGACATCTAATGCAGTTTTGGATACCTTGCGCCCGAGGAGCTCCAATTTGCGGCCCTCTTGGTACTCAAAAGAAATACGCAATTGATCCTTTGACTTGTGGATTTTGGGGCCAATGAATGAAAACGAATTGCATTGTTTTCGTTTCGTGATAGTCTCCAGCATTTGCTGGAGAGGTTTATTTTTATTTTCCATTGATAATTATCAAAATGTGCGCCTGCCGCCCGGACGCTTCAATTTTGTTTGATAGCTGCCTGTAGCTTTATTTGGCATTAATACTAGAAAGATGCAAATGCAGTACATTTACTTTTACTTGTTCTCTATGACATCAGTCGGTTAGTCGTGAGTCGTGTGCCGTACGTGCAACTTCGAATACATTGATAAGAGGCTTTGTTTATTTATTCAACATTGTTTACAAGTCCCCACCGCCCTGCGGTTTCTCTTCATCAATCTCGTCCATCTGAGACAAGTCACTTGAAACATCCCGTTTGGATGGGGCGCGAGGTTCTGCATCGTCTTCCTCACTTTCGGAGCTGGCAGCATTCTTGGAACATCCTGGGTTGTTGCGCCGGTTTCTCGTCTTGCGGCAACTCTTTAAATTTACATCTTCGTCCCAATTCTTCCATACCTCCTTGTAGTCCTTGGTCTTACGAATGGCCTCCCATAAATCGGATACTTTCAAGGGACTGAGGGCCGCTAGTGCAGCGTCGGTGGCCACGCAACAAGGTTTTCGGAATTCCTCATTTGACTTAGTAGATTCCTCCTCTGACTTAGTAGATTCCTCCTTTGGCTTGGTAGTCTCTTCCAGCTGCGAAGGTTTGTCATCCTTATTTTCCATTGTTCCGTATCAAATTGTGTTCCGTAAAAAGTGCGAAATTAGAAGTCGTATGTGTGCGGATGTGTTATGCGATCGAACACTGCAATTTTTTTGGCATGAAGGAATGTTTTTTGAACTCGTTGCCTTGTCAAAATAAGCAGTGTGTTGTTTCCATAGGTTGCTTAAATAATCCTGTTGCGGTAAAATTAAAAAAATAAAATATAATCTGATAAATCAGATTTTTAAAATAATTATTTGTGCAACGATCTGCATAAGTTCCCACCGGGTTCCACTGACCTCAAAGCATATTATTTTGTAAACATTTTGCCATTTTTGAAAAATCCTTTGTTTAAGAATGCTAATATTTTCTCACCGATCTAGTTGTAACGCAAAGGTCTGAGGTTCGAATCCCAGTGGATAAAATTCGTGTTTTTTTTTAAATTATTTACATCCAAAAATTATACTTTTTATTTTATTTTGGAAGAGAATTTATCTTAGAAAATAAAAATAGTTAAAACAATTTTTTTTAAACAAAACTAAAGGAATAATAAAACCTAGTTTTAAACTATTATTGCATATCGCATTGTTTATGTTTATGTTTACAAAATGCAATCTGATCATTTGAAATCCGAGACTTCACATATGAATAAAGGATTTATAATAAAAACCTAGTTTTTATGGGTTAAGTTTTTTAAATCAACCTATCTCGCGGCCATTTCAATCTAAAAGTATGTGGTGAATAATTAGAAATGCAAACTAGTATCGTTGATTGTTCCTGTTGATAGTAATGAGCCAATACCATAAATCCTATCAGAACACGGAACTGAAGTTGGCAAGAAAGTTTCACGAGTGACAACATTACAAAATCACATTTTCTTGATGCTCTTGCGATTCATTCGATCCGCATGGGCATGTCATCATCATTAGTCGACATTTACTGATCTCGGCGCTCTCAACGATCTCAAGGATTCGCAGCGCGCGCTTTGATTTACGCGCGTCGCGATGGCATTGACTGCCCAAATAAACGCGCTCGAAGTCGAGCAACAATGAAATTCGACTAGCAAAAACCCGCGCTGCGTAGGTGACCGCCGATTGCACAACCCGGACTTCTTTCTCTCGAACTCGGCTCTCAATCGTCATTTTCATTAAGATCATAAATATTCAGCGCATGATTTCACTGCTAATCCTCACA
The DNA here is from genome assembly GCA_027574905.2 of Earota dentata. Classification (NCBI taxonomy): domain Eukaryota; kingdom Metazoa; phylum Arthropoda; class Insecta; order Coleoptera; family Staphylinidae; genus Earota; species Earota dentata. The sequence goes on along the minus strand of JAODGB020008047.1, from coordinate 2,170 downwards.
GGCAGGTTGCAAAATCGATGTGAAATTGAATTGTTGCAAAATCATGTAACTTTGTTTTGCATTCCATTGGAATTTTCATATCATCTTGTTGCTTGTTGCACTCTTACATATAACATCATTTATAGCGCTTACAGAATAGCAGAAACGCTGTGTGACCTGTGGACATTTAAAGAGCAAAACCGGAACTTATTGACATTATTTCTCACTCAGTCACTCTCCGCTTGAGCAAAAAGTTCACAGCAATCTCAAATAGAGCCACAAAAACGCCTCAATCCAGTTAAGAACGTAATTTATTGCTTGTATCAATAACGCTAATAATACGGAGAAAATTATAGGAATTAAACTGAGCGAAATAAAAATACAGCTTATGGTTTTATTTGATTTCCACTCGGCTAGAAAGACTTTTAGCGCTTTTAGTTTCCTTCGGAATGAGTCCACTATCCACTTGAATGCTACATTTCTCTGCGAGCGCACAATAAGTGTGTGCGCACCGCTGTGATTGAGTTTAGGCCAAGGCAACATATTCGACAACACTTTGTCCGGTGTTATTAAACTATAAACTAGCTTACGAAGTGTCCCAAGTCACCTAGGTGTTTTTTCTGGTATAAATAATTTAACCTTTTCAAGAAATCGGATGTAAAATACGCTGGGAATGATAGCAAAAGTGTTTTATTTTCTTGCCACAAACGTACAACAACAATAAATGATTGTCACGCCTTTGCAAACGACGTTTTAGTACAATATTTTGGATGGCTCGCCTAGATTGTTTCAGAGCCGGCGAAACAAGACCGTGTAAATCATGTAAATTGTCGATTAATTTATACGCTTTAGATGTTTTGGAATCAACTAATGAATTATTCACAGTTATAGAAAGATCGCAATGATGAAATGATGCTCATATTTGTTAGAACAATTGGTTTTTCAAAATAGTTCAATACTTTATCATTGTCGAGCATCTCTGTGCTAATAAAGCGGAGCAAGCGAAGTTCATATTGGTCCACATCGTGTATTTTGGTTACAAGTTGGCTACTAAACTAACAAACAAATCATATTGAAATTTGGCAGGCAGGTAACGAACACAGCCCTAAATTTGCTGGTAATTAATAAAAGTATTTTACATTTTTCACATCGATTTTGCTATATTTCTATATTGTGCCAAGTTACGGATGGTTACGGCTCACAAATTTACAACTATATTGAAATAAAAAAGCCAAAGAGTTGCTCTCTATTGCTACGTCAATTTCACTCCGCTCAAGGGTCTGGAAGTGCCCTAAAATGGACCTCAAAGTGTTGCAATTTTCGACATTTTTCAAAACACGTCTTGGAAAATCCTTCATATTTCCCGAACGCTTCGTTCTTTTTTGAGTTCTTTGGCATATTCGGATAGCCAAAGAGTTGCTCTTTATTGCTACGTCAATTTCACTCCGCTCAAGGGCCTGGAAGTGCCCTAAAATGGACCTCAAAGTTTGGCAATTTTCGACATTTTTCAAAACACGTCTTGGAAAATCCTTCATATTTCCCGAACGCTTTGTTCTTTTTTAAGTTTTCTTGCATATTCTGATAGCCAAAGAGTTGCTCTTTATTCCTACGTCAATTTCAAACCTCTCAAGGGCCCGGAAGTGCCCTTAAATTGACCTCAAAGTATGGCAATTTTTCGGCGATTTTTTGTTCTTTTTATATTCGTCATCGTGTGATAGAAAATGTTTTCTATTTTAATTTTGAATATTCTAGTTAAAATGTAATTTTCGTTGTCGAAAAATTGTTAGAATTATTTATGGGTGCAATAAATGAACAATTCTGATTTTTTTTTTGTAATTTTTGTGTCAAGTGAGTTTTAGTTTATTTTTTAATTTTTCATCGTGTACCTCTTCGCGTTTCTGTTATCCTGATACAGAATCTTCGGAATTATCAAAAATTTCCAGGTATGTCGATCCATTTAGCGCGGAAAATTTCTTGATTCTGTATCCAGATCACAGAAATGGGAAGAGGCTGACGATGAAAAATTTAAAATATTACAAAGTTCTAACTTCCAAAGGGGTACCATTAGACACAAACATTTTTTAAATTCAGAATTCTTCATTTATTGCACCCATAAATATTTCTGACCATTTGTCGACAACATAAATTGCAATTTTTCTAGAATATTGAAAATAAAAATCGAAAATATTTT
>JAODGB020008045.1:0-10077 GCA_027574905.2 Earota dentata | reverse complement strand
GGAACAACTTTATAACCTTAATGTTTCGCTGTTTCGCTGTTTCGCTGGAGTTGTTGACGGGGAATTACCGAATTAAGTAGCGCAATGCACACTGGGTACCGGACACAAAAAAGACGACGTGGTGATACCGTGAAACGTAAAACCGTTGGTAAAACCTGTTAACGTTGCTGACTAATAATTAATGCCCATGTATAATAAACATACGTATTGCATTGCACTGGCTGTTCGTGCTGATGATCACTGATTAACACGAACAAAGTGCATGTTTATAAAATTCACTGAATTTCACAAATGTCTACGTGTTCTAAGCACTGCTAGACTTGAAACTCTAGCGCAAATATGGAATTGATTGTTTTGTATGATAATTTATATGAAACACTACTAACGCAGCATATCTAATCAGTATATATTTTGATAAAATATGGAATAGAATTCAATGCTTTGTTACAAGTTAGAACAACAAAAGTTGGTAAATTACTGAGTTATTTGCCCTGAGAGTGTGAAAAATGATCTATAATAAAAAGTCTACGAGACCTTATCGAGTTTGTAATTAGAAAAGAGCGGATGTGATTCACTTTGTTTGATAGACAAACAATGAACAAACGTGCCTGTGTTTGATACGTCATAAGTTATCATCGTTTTTTCTGACTTTTTACGCGCAATCAGCAACACATTACAAAGCACATAATGACGACCGGCAAAGATTTACTCCTGCGTTTGTAAGTTTTAAGTCACTGAGCGGTACTGAAGCTCTTATTTTATTGCGTATTTTAGGGACAAGGCCATCATGGGCATCGATCCCACGCATCCACCCCTCAGCAGACATCCGCGCTTGCACCAGGGTTTGAATCCGATCATCATGACTTTACGCTCCGAGCTGCATTACTTAAAGAAGTTGAACATTGATGTAAATACTTTATGTTCGACTTTTCATGTTCATAACTTGTGATAAATGTGTTTTAATTGTAGGAAAGGCGGCGCAAGTTGCGCGAACTGCAGGTGCAGGATTTCATCGAGCAGGAGCGCGAGTTGCGCCAAGTGGGGCTGGCGTTCATCAATCGCTTTCACTAGCAGGAGCTGCGGAAGACGTAACAACGAAAGCATGCAGCAACAGCTTTAAAAGTATTGCATTTGAAAATCATTTTACAAGTTTGAACAGCGCCTACAAATTCCACAGCACAACAAACATTTCATTTCATTTAATTTCAGCTGCTGATATCGCAAAAAGCAACGAGATTCGCGAGATTTAATAAAAATATGGAGCTCACGCTGCCTTAATTTGCATCCAATCCACTTAAAACTTGCAAGGAACATTCACTAGTAAATTATTCTGGCTTTACCCTATTTTGGTGGCGACATTTTCACGAAAAAACTTGAGAAAAACGCAAAAAAACGCAAAAATTCACGAAATTACTCACAAATATTGTTTAATAATTCACTACTAGATGTCGAATATGTCTGCAAGCGGAATTTATTTTTGTTTGTTAGTATCAGTGAAACGTTGTCCGTGTGAATTAAATTTTTTCGGCCATTTTTGCTCAATTTCGGTGGTTTTTACCGTGTCTTGCTCACAGCTGCCTTAATCCGTTTCCGATGTTAATGAAACTTGCAATGCACATGCAGTACATTATTATTTATGCCCTGGACGTGTCTTTTCCGCTCAATTTGCTTGTAAAACTTGAGAAAAAGTGGAAAATGCGCCTAGTATACAAGACTATTTACATCCGGGGTTCCATAATTCACCAAAAGATGTCGCCTGAAATTGTACATTTTTGCGCATTTTAGCAATAAATTCACCTAGAATTGTTATATTAGTATTAATAAAAGACACGCTATGATAGAATATGCTTGAAATCTTTATTACTTTTGTAAACCAAGTCAAATATGTAATCGCAATCATTTTATTTATTACTCATTGTTCATTTATCACAAATTGTTCTAAGTAAATTTAATTGTACAAACTGTAACACATTATTTTAATTTATTTTGATCAAAAACCAGTTTAAAATCGGTTTGCAATTTGTTTAAAAAGTTGTATTTGCAACTATAAATGAATAATCGCATTTGTTAATCGCGCAATCAGCGGCGGTAGGAAATCAACCGGCAGGTCCTTCCATCTTTCCATCAGTACCTTCTCCACAATATTAAAGTCCGACTCCTGCGCGATTTCCTCATTAAACTGCAGCGTGAATATAAACATCGCACGCTGCACAACAGGCATGTACTGATCGCAAAGATAATGGAACACCATGGCGACCTGTGCGGGCGTATTTTGCAACTCTCTCACGAGAAGCACACCCTTTTCCTTGATCTCATCGCGATATTTCGTGATAATCATGCCTTTATCCTGCATTATCTCCTGGGAGTGCAATTCATCTTGATATATTTCCACATATGCACGACCTCCGTTCAATTTACACGTCGCGAACTCGAGCAAACGTTGCAGCCTTTTATTCATGGATTCTAAGTCCTTGTACTTGTTAGAGTAGATGAGCATGAGCACAGATGGCCTGTGGACAGTTTGAATGTCATAGATCGCAGTTTTTATTGCTATTTCTTCCTCAGTATTGAATAGATCACTTAGTGGTACGACATGACACATTGGTTGAGTTGACAGTGATAAACTCTTTGGAGTCATGAAGAACCATATGCATACACCTCCAGCAACTACTAGAAGCAGGAAGCAGAAGATGTATGCTTTGTTGAGACTGCTTTGCTCTCTGATTTGGACATTTTGTTGTTTGGATTGCTTTAGTTCCTTTAGTTCCTTCAATTGCTTAACATAGAGATCAATTTGAGGACTCTCAGGGCTTTTGAGTGGTGATTCAGCAGTTTGTCTTCTTCTCCTTGGTTGTTTCTTACCACTTCCATTAAATTTCCTGCTATCATCAGGTAAGACTGATGAATCATTGAAACTGCTCTCTAAACTATTAAATGTCTCATTATCATCTTGGTCTGAATGATCTGTGCCCTCAGAGCTTGATACATCAAAGGATTGGCTGTTCTCTCTGTTCTTATCACTCACTGGTGATGATTGTGGATCATGGATGGACTTTCTTGAATATGGCTGAAATATCAATAAGTTAAAGCCTTAAACAAGCAATAAAACTTTAAGAAAAACATTAAATTGTGTAAATTACCTTGTACATGTTGATTTCTTTCCAAATGGCTTAAATATTCACAATAAACATTAAAAAATAACCATACTTTCTAAAATTTGCACGATTTTCCAAAAGGGAGCGGTATTTGAGCGGTAAGTTGTGAGTACAGTGCCTCCAGACATTAATTTATAGTGTATTTGAAGGAGATAAGGCCATATTATTGAATTCAATGCCGAAAGTTCAGAGAATTTTAAAGTGTTCGATATGTTTGAAGCGTTTCAAAGTGACCTCAAGTGGTTTACAGCTGTTCGTCATATTTACTTCGTCACATGCCGCTAGGTGGCCTGAGATTTATTAATTGCGATAAAACATAAACCCTGATAAAACCAAGTAAGATACGCATTTGAAAATGCAGGATTTACAAAATATTTGTATTTCCTTTTCCATGCAGTATGTTTTTATAAGTGCAATAAAATTAAACACCATTTCGATTTTTGGTTACAAACTAAATGAATGAGAAGTCAAAAAGTGTGAACAGAAAGAGAAAAGACAAGCGGATACGACAGAGCCAGCTAGACAACACTTCCACTTCGAGTTTGCGTGGTTCGCATGAGCTGCGCAGAGTGTTCAGCCACTTCCAGTCGCGTTTCTCGACGTTGTGCTCAACTCACACAACTTAAGTCGATGCGGTGCGTCGCAGACGCACTCACCGTCCGGCGCGGTGCTCTCACTCAGTTTCCCTTTCGCTCTCGTCCGCTCGCATCGATGCGGCGTCCTTTTCTCGCTAGGTATGCGCTAACCAAGAATCCCCGAACCCGGACGGAGCAAGTTGCTTCAGTTCTCGAGTTCTTCAGTTCCCCTGTTCCTCACATCCTCACCACTCCACTCACCATTCACCATCGCGATCACGTTCTTCACGTTCTTCAGTTGTTTGTGGTTGTGTTTGTGTGGAATGCGTACCAAGAACAAACACGCAGGATATATTCACTTTTAATGCATGTAAGTTTTTTTGTTTGTTTAATTGTTTACCTATGCAACGGATGCGGCATTCATTTGTTTCGCGTGTTTTCGGTGCGCTGCGCAGTGAGGAGCGTTCCATCATGGAGGAAGCTGGAGCCCTGCCTCAAGGGCCCCCAATGAACATGCTCCCACCCACACCAGCTGGCTTGGAGGCCCTCTACACCCTCTGCAGGAAGATCTACCCAGACCAGGTGAATCCACTGCAGGTGACTGCTTTACTCAAATATTGGTAAGTCCAGATGCAAGAAACACCAGAAGCCCAAGAAGCACAAGACAAAAGTGTCTATTTTATGCTCCACAGTGGCATTTCCTGTGGTGTGGAAGTGCTGCTAAAAATAAACCTAGACCCCTCATTCACCCTCACTCTGCTGGTTATTTTTAGGCTTGGTGGGCCTGATCCCTTGGACTACATCTCAATGTATGCCAACCCGGGCATACCCCATGACAACATTCCCCCACACTGGCACTACATCAGCTTTGGCCTGTCTGACCTGCATGGTGATGGCAGAGTGCATGATCTCAACAATGCCACTGATGGCCAGTCTGGATTCGGCTTTGAGCTGACTTTCCGACTGAAGCGCGAGCCGGGCGAGACGGCGCCGCCGACGTGGCCCGCCACGCTGATGCAGTCGCTGGCAAAGTACGTGTTTCACTCGGGGAACACTCTCTGTGCGGGTGATCACGTTTCATGGCACTGTGCGCTGGACAACAGTGAGTCTAGGATTCAGCACATGCTCATGACCAATGACGTGCAGCTGAATACGGCGCACACGCCGTTTGGCACTGTGGACTTTGTCCAGATTGTGGGGGTGTGTGCGGACGAGCTGCGAGCGGCGCAGCAATGGAATGGAGTTGGCGTTTTGAACATGCTTAGCAACCTGCCGACGTAAGTTTTTAGCGATGCCATGTTGTTTATGTGGTCACGCGACGCGTTGCTATGGTTACTCTAGTATTCGGTGTTGCTATTGGTTAGAGTTTATTTGATTGTTGATTTCTGTAATGCTTTTGTTATTTTAGTTCTGGTGGTCCATGGCATGTAACAGACATGCGGCGCGGCGAGAGCATCTTCGAGGTGGACCCCACCGCGCACGAAGAGCTCGAGCGCGGCTTCGAGCTCGAGGGCTCCAACCTCAGCGGCGTGAGCGCGCGCTGCTCCTGGTCCGATGGCCGGGAAAAGCGCAAAGATGGCCACGGGCGCATCACCGAAGAGGAGAGTGAACAAATTAAAACCGCGCTGCAAAAGGGCCTGCAGTCCAGCAGTATCTCAAGTAAGATCGACGACATGCGCGATGTGCGCGAATCCTCCGCGATGCTCGAGTCCACCGAGCTCCTCCACGTGAAGAAGCTCGATGGCATTCACCTCGTGTTCAATCTGGAGGCGGGTTCCTTACTGCCGCTGGCGATTCGCGGCCGGGTGAAACATGGCCGCCATTTTACATTCAAATCTGTGCTGGGCGACACGGCCATTACGCTGGTGGCGCATTCCGTGACCGGCACGCTCGTTGACCTGGACAACCCGTTCGTGGCGCAGGGCTCCTGGCTGCAGGTGCTCATCGCCGACGACCTCGCGCAGGACATGGCAGTGACGTTTCAAGTGCTCGCCACGCCGGAAGCGCTCAGCCTGCCGAAAACCTTCACGTGGCCGGACCGCAACCTCTCCATTACGATAGTCGCCGATAAGATATGAAAACCACTTCCATTTCCAGTTCCAGATCCACTTCCGGTCTATCCTTCAAGCGGAAGCAGTGCCTTAAACGTACGTGTACATTTTTATACAATTAAGAAATTATTTATTATAATTAATGCGCTGCTCGACGGCCCTGACGGCCATGACGATGACTCAGCCTCAAATGAGATAAAATACACTTTTATTGTAATCATCATCTCGCCACCCTTCCATATAATTTGTGTTCACTTGCGCCTGCCCCTCGACATTTGTTTCTACAGCAATTCGGAAAGATACGTTAACAATAGTGATTTATTTGCAGGTCCTGCAAACTTGCAAACGTTTCAGTTTAACCTTTACGTTTAAATATTTCATGTCTAGTGTTTTTTTTTTGTTTTTAAATATCGTTACAGTCTTCTAATCGTCACGACGGTTTTGCATCAGTTTACAACTTACTCACGACGACGCAATATTAATATGTAGTTATGTTGTCAGTTATCATGTTATCAATTATGACACGATTACAATAGTAATGGTGGCCGCATTGTTACAGTTACAAACACTGAACGTCTTTTGTTCTTTTATGTTACTGCGCTTCCTAGTTGGAATAATTTCTTTGGATTTAAGCTCTCGTTAACACGATTTGCGCATGCGCAGGCTTTCCAACACCCCTTCTCAGTAAATATACAAATATAGAACTCTTCTTACAAAGGCGCTTACAATGCAAATAATATCGGGTTTGGTTTCTTTAAAAGTATCCAGGGGACCATTTTAACGCAAAAAAATACAAAAGTTGTTGACATCCATCTACATAGAATCTAGATCTAGAACATTCTATAAGATACTTTAAAGAAACGTCACCATGTCACCAGGAATCGAAAATACGCGCACAAACACAACACGCTTGTGCGTCGAATCGCATGTGCTTAAACGCTAAACTTAATGCTCAATCATTGGCCTAAAGTACGCGGCGTACAGAGTACATAGTCATACACATTCAGCACAATTAGATTTACAATTAGTTACGATTTACATCTTGTATGTGTGTTGGTGAATTTTGCCGTGTTTTGTTTTGAGCAACAGAGCAGCATTGCAGCTGGAAAGTCTTTGCTTGGCGAACACCACATCTAATATGCACGTTTGACACAGTATGCGACAATCGGAAACACACGGCTTGACGGGTTTTGAACAACGAATGCGTCCGAAGACATCACAAATGAAGAATGGTAATAATACTGTGGCGTCACAACTTAAAAAATACATCTGCTATAATACATTAGTCATCTTCGCGAATACAACATATAAATTATTTATGTTTTTTGCTGACGTCACAGTCGCACAGTCTGACCAATCGGATGCAGGCATGTGTGTGGTGTGCGGACTGTGGGGTTCAATTGTTTTTTGTTTCTGCGTCGCACGCACACACACACACACGCTGCATTTAATATTTCACCTTTCCGAGCCGGGGGCGCGGGACAGCGCCAGCCATAAATAGATCAATTAATCGATAAAGTGGAATTGTTTCAAACCACACACGGATCTCTTGAATGGTCCTAAGCTCTGACTGCCGAGTTCTAAGCTCTAACTAACAAATGCATCAATTGAACGGCACGGTGTAAAACAAGTGAATATCGAGTCGGCTAACAGTTTTACATTTACAGTTACAGTTACAGCATAACTTTTGGTTTGTTTTTTGTTTCCTCTTCTTTTCTTTGTTAATATCGTTATGTTTAGCTTCCTAAGCCTAAGATTAAAACAGTAATCACATTTTTCCCTCCCTTTCTTGCCTTTCCTGCTCCTGCTGCGGGCGCTACTTTACATGGCACGATAAGGTCCCTGCATCTTCAAATACTGAATGACCAGCGACGGGCCGCCGGTGACGATCTCCGCCGGTATCTGCGACAGCGGGCAGTTCTCGATGCTCATGATCGCCAGGTTGGAGCAGAGCGCGAGCTCAAAGGGCAGGTTGTGCAGCGCCGGGTTGTCGTTGATGTACAGCGACTCGAGGTTCTCCAGCGTGCCGATCTCCTCCGGCAGGAAGGTGATGTTGTTCTCGCCCACGCTGAGGTACTGCAGGTTGGCGAGATGCCCGATGGCGCGCGGCAGCGCTGTCAGCTGGTTGGACTGCACGACGAGGCGCTGCAGCTCTCGCAGCAGCCCCACCTCATTGGGCAGCTGATCCAGCCGGTTCTCCTCCAGGTCTAGGACGCGCAGCTTGCGCAGACTGCCGACGCTCGGCGGGATACGCCGCAGCAGGTTGTTCGATAGCGTGAGCACCTCGAGACACTGCAGGCATTGGATGTCGTCGGGCAGCTTCGTCAGCTGGTTGGTGCCGAGGTTCAGCTCGACCATGTTCAGCCACGTGCCGACGTCCAGCGGCAGCGACGTCAGCTGGTTCTCCTTCATGTTGAGCTTGGTGAGGTGCTTCGCGCGCGAGAAGATGCCGTAGGGGATCTTGTCGATCTGGTTGTGCTCCAGGTTGATGGAGTCGACGTTGGTGAACTGCGACGGCCCGCCGGAGGGGTACGAGGAGAAGTTGTTGCGCGAGAGCGTGATGCTGCGCAGCTCCACCAGGCTGGAGAGCAGGCCCTCGGGCAGCTGGCAGATGGCGTTGCCCTCGACGTTGAAGTCGTCCATGTGAATGCAGTTGCTCAAGCTGGCTGGGATTGAGGAGAGGCGATTGTAGCGCAGGCCGAGGCGCGTGAGCTGCTGCAGCTGGCCTATTGTCTCTGGGATGTCCAGCAGCTCATTGTGCTGCAGGTCCAGCGTCGATAGATTCGTGCAGTTCCCCAGCTCCATTGGCAAATGCTCCAGGTGATTGTGTGACACATCAAAGGTGATCAAGTTGATCAGCTTGCCAATGCCAGCTGGCAGCTCGCGGATTTTATTCTCCCGCAGGCTGAGCATCGTCAGCGACGTCAAGTGCTGGATCTCCTCGCCGACGTACCGGATGCGGTTGAACCGCAGGAAGAGCGTTGTCAGTGTAGTGAGCTTATACACCACATCGGGGATGTCATTCAGTTTGTTGTGTCTGAGATCCAGGACCTTGATGGATTTCAGCCCATCAAGTGAGTCTGGCAGACTGGTGAGTGAGTTCTCACTCAGCGCGAGCGTTTGAAGACTCGTCAAGTTGCCGATCTCATTCGGCAGCGTCGCGATCTTATTGCCATAGAGATACAGCTCGGATAAGTGCGTCAAATCGCGCACGGTCGCCGGCAGCAGCGTGATATTCGACTTGCTCAGGTCCAGGCGCTTAAAGCCCTCCTCCCTGCAGCGCAGGAACTCCTTGGTGACGTCGAGGTCCGCCTGAATCGGCTTGTTCTTCTTGACGGTCGGCTTCGGCTTGTTGCTCTCGGGGTGCTTGACGGTGACGACTTTCGGGCGCGCTGCGTCCGTCGCGCCGGAGAGCGAGCCGGAGGAGAACTTCTTGGTGGACTTGGCGGGCGCGTCCGCCGGCGCGCTCGTGGAGGACTCGGCGGCTGCTTCGGGCATGTCGGTTTCCTGGAGTAGCGGCTGGGGACTGCTCTGACTCATGCTTGGCAATGCGCTTGTTGTTTTTTTTTTCTTCCTTTTAATCACGAATGTGATGGGCTCCTAGTTCCACCCATCGTGTGTGCGTGCGGCTGTCGTTCCTGGAGCGGCTGGAGACGGCCTAAAAAGCGATTAAACACTCCTTGATGCTCCACTCGCACTGTTATTAACACAAGCAACTCACGCGATGGCGATTTGTACTGTTGCCGATCCCGAGCGCGAGCGCAGCTCGCAGCGTATTTGGATTCTAGACTGGGGACTGGACAACTGGACTGGACGCTGGAGATTCACTGCCGCCGCCAGTGCGAGTGTGTGCGTTGGTGTAGTCCTGTGGGCATGGGCAATTGGGCATGTAGTTGAACCAGACGCACGCACACATCCATTTTCCAATGTACGTACATGCTTGAATCAACAGCGAGACGGCAGTAATGCAGTGTTGAATTACTGAAACATCGCAACGGAATTTCACGTTTATTGCGAAAGCACTGGCTTCTAATTGATAGTACATTACATTTACAAGTACTTACTAAAATGTTAAGCATATTAACAACGGTTTAGAACATTCTGCGAGTAAAATAACTGCAATCTTTTAAATGTTTAATGTATTTATTGGTGATCGCTAGAGGGCGCTGCGTCTTCTAAGTGTGCCACTAAAGTTAATTTTACTTTGTTTACAAATTATACGCACAATTAATTAGAATCTTGTATAATTTCAGAATTTTTATACATGTTTTACCATTTGTTCAACAATTAAAATAG
>JAODGB020008006.1:0-16624 GCA_027574905.2 Earota dentata | reverse complement strand
TTTGAACCGCGCACCGAACGCCACGCGCAGTGGGGTCATTGGAGGCGGCAACGCGCCGCGTGAAACAATCGCGTGACGGCAACAGGTGCCACGGAACTTTACATGCCCTGCCATCTAGTCCTTTTACTGGAGCACTAAACCTCCACTGAATGCAGAACACATCCTTCCCGCTAGATGTCTCTCCAAGCGGCAATCCTGGATTTTCCCTGCAAGGAAATCTAGACCGGCGGAACCTTTTCTTAGCTCATAACTTTAACAAAGCAAAGCCATAAATAGTGCAAATAGTGCAAAGAGCCCTAACGTTAAAGTGTATTTAAAGGATTAATGGCTTTTATAAATTAAGAGGAAAATTCTTCAGATCTTCAGAGATTCTGAAGTCGATAATAAGCATACATGAAAACGCCGAAAGGGGTATGGAACTTCGTGACTGGAGAGAACAAGATACAGTTCGCATCGGGCATAGAGGGGCGGCGGCGGTGACGGCGGCAGACGGGGATAGCGGCCGCGGCGGCATGTTCCGCATTGCAGCATCAGCCGCCCTGCCTTACGATGTTATTGCGAAAATGCGAAAAGCGTGAACCGAACACTGCGCGCAATTCGCAAAGGACGATTAGGTTTTTCCGATGCCGCGGAAAAAACAAGGAGCGTATCCTCTGCATACGTTGTGCAAACTTGAACAAAAAAAACTTAGATACCAATTTACTTACAGAGACTTACAAGGCTATCAAAACTTTGCAACAGGATCAAGTTAAACAATGAAAGAAGAAACTATCCCAAAGTAAAATTACAATGCTTATTATCATTACAGAATTTGTTGACAGTGAAAAATATGAAATGTAAGTTTTTAATCGCGTTACACTTTTATTACGAAAATGCTCGAGTACTTAATGCGATTATACGCCATAATACTGCGCGCCGCATCGTGGAGCATTCGTCCTTTTTGCAATATTTGAACGCACCGGCCGCAGCGGGCCCTACTATGCAAAACCGAAACCGGTGTCCTTCTGTACTTCGCAACGAACGCGTAATGCCATTAACTGCTGATTATTAATCCTTCCAAGCGCATTTTCTATTTTCTATCTTATCCTTTCGCTGGCTTTTCGCATTTTCACCGCTTTGCTACTGCGTGTCTAGATGGCGCTGGCAGTAAATTCCTCTTTGTCTATGGTGGGGGCCATGCCAGTTTCACCCCGGTCAATATGTGTGTGCCGTGTGCCTTCGGGCCGCCATCCTCGTCGCACGCCCTTGCGTAGCGTCGGTGTGCGTGTCCTGCGAGCGGCGGCGTTCAGAGGGCCCAAATAGGCATCGATCCGCAGCGCGACTAGAACGAGGACTACAACGGGCGCATACGTAACCGGAGCGCCCGAACGCCGCGTCCTGAGCGCGCGCAAATCGCGCGCCACACTAAAATAGTAACGAATGTTTTCGTCCTGCGACCTGCGCCCTCAGCGCCCGTCGACTTTATGTTATAATGATACACATTTAGGCACTGCTAGCAGGGCACCGGGCTAAAGTAGGATACGGGGGGAAGGGGATCGTAATGGTAACTGGTAACACCACTATGACTTGCAGGAGGCACTTTGCGCTAAACTTGGATGGTGGATGGTAGGAAATAGCATGTTTCGTTACAGTTTCGCGGCGGAATCACGTGTTTCGAACGTCCTGCCGCCCCCTATTGGAGGTGTGTGTGTATGCAGAGTCGATTATTAGACGTCGTTTGGAGTCGGCGCGCATCGGGCTAGCTCGTTATTCATCGTATTCATGCAAAGTGCAAATCGCGATTTGAAGGAATATGCAAAAATAGACAAAAATAGTAAAATAGGCGCAGGATGCGAGTGATTTATTAGCGCTTCCGCGTGCCTCCCGCTGTTGCCTGCTTGCCGCCAGTGCGGAGAGGGTGCGGTGCGGCGCGGGGCGGGCGTGGGATGGGCGAGCCTCGTCCATGCCGCGGCATTTCAGCCGGCGCCTCCGCCGCATCGGATCGACACATTTGGGCCAAATTTAGCGAAACAGCCGAACCGAACTGAAGCGACTAGTGCGGTGAAGCACGGTCGTGGTCCTGTTCCGGGTGGGGTGCTTATGACTCGTGGTCGCAGTGGCATGCGCTCCTCGTCGTCATGGCTACCAAGCACTAGTCGCTTTACGTCACTCGCGTTTTCTTCCCAGTAAATAGTTTCAACACTACTCGAAACACGTTTAGGTGTGCTGGAGTTGTTTCATTAAAATTAAAGCAATCTGCTTTTTTGCTGCATGGTCTTCGATTGATTTTCCTAGCAACGTAATAATCGTACGATTCTTTGTTTGCGTTAAGCTTGACGTATTTATGGCATCGCATTGTATAATTTAATAGCGGCACGTTTTGGCGCGCGGCCAGAATCATCTTCGAAGCGCCGCTTTCCTTAAAACAGCCCGGAGCTTTTTCTGATGCGAGCGCCTTCCGTACACTGTACTATCTTCTCTTTCCTTTCTCGTTCCGGTGGGAGCGCCCGCGCTGCGCGTGTGCAATATCTTTGTGTATGGCCTTGTATGAACTTGTATCGTTGTAGCGGCGCGCGTGGCGAAAAGCATGATGCACCTATCAACAATGAAAATCTAGAAAATCTAGTTTCAATGCTGCGTTGTTATCCGAGCGGAGTGCGCGGTTGGCGACGATGGTTGGCGTTGGCGGCGGCGGCGGCGGCGGCGATGGTGGCAGTCGAGTGAATCAATGCCACGATTTTTTCCGCGCCGCTTTTGTTGTGCTTCCTCGCTCCGCGGAAGGAGCAACCGACTGCTCGCGCTTTGTCGTCTGGATGCTCGCAATATAGCACAATAGTATCAAATTCTTTACTGCCGCAAGGACCTACAGCTAGTTTCGGGGAGCAAATCCGATTCTGTAATTTGGCAACTGGATACAAATGAGATAAAATTGTAGCTTTAACTAATCAGGGTTGGGAATATTTTTATAACTTTTTAATGTTTGTTGAATATCCATTAGACGAGAATGGGGTAATGCAAACTTGACAATGTTTGGGAGAAGTCTATGCTCGGTGGAAGGGGTATAAGTCTATGGATTACATTCCATACCTTGCGGCGATCGCCAACAAGGTCCTTCCAAGAGGTCCGACCGGGCAGCGTGCCCTCGTTCATGATAGTGAAGATGCATACGTGCGAGGGGGCACTTCACAACGTGTTTGGCCCAGCGGCGCCAGCCCATTGGTCCGGCCGGGACGCGTCTCGGGACATCAAGCGCCTCCGACTGGCAAACAGCCGCCGGGGAGCGCTTCGTACACATCGCTTTCCATCGGCCGGCCCGCAGCTGGCCCCTTATGCACCGGGGAGCGCGAAGCGAATCACATCGACGTCGCGCGCGACATGCTAACACATTGATCCCAGGCGACGCCGCCGCCGCCGTCGCATGGAAATTTACGAAACAATGAAAACGCTGAACGCAGCGAAACTGCACAATGATGAAGCGCCCCGTGGTCCAACCTGACATCCCAGCAATTCGACCCTTTGCATCCGAATCAGACGCGCAGGGCGAAGACGAACTGTTTTCAGCTTGATGCATTGCGAATTGCAAACGAGAGAAATGCGCATTGGAAAGTAATAAAATGAGAGCACAAATAGAGGGGGCCGCCGGATGAGGGCGCAAAAGGACGAGAATGAACAAAACATATAGAAATATATGAAGTAAATTGAACGGGAAAGAAATGGGAAGGAACGCGGAAACAAGGCGCCGCGCGGAAGGAAAAATGTTTGAATTAGGCGATATTGCACAACGAGGCTGGAAGACGACGGATGAAATATAATTTAATTTTTTTCACTCGACGCCCAACGCCCGCAGGGTGCGCGCGACGCGCACGCGGGCAACGGAAAGTCTCGTGGCTCATGAGCGGAGGCGGCGGGCTTATGAGAAAAGATCTATTATTGCATTCGTGCGGGAGGATGCGCGTCGTCAGTCGCGCTTGAATATTTCCAGCAGTGTCGCATTCTGAAGAGGTTGCCTGAAATTCCATGCCAAAAACTACAAATTCCCGAGAGATTATTATTTTCCCCGGTGCCAATCGAAGCGTAAACTATTGACATTTTGGCATTTTGACAATTCGAAGCCACCGTGTTATTGACAGGAGCAAATTGTCAACTCAATAACACTACCTATTTTTTTAAATGCAAGTTTTGTACGCTTGTAATTTGGGGAGGCTGCTTGCGGTGTGGCGGGCCGTTACGTATGGACGTGTCCCATATTGTGTCGGATGCCCCCCCTTAACGCGCCCCCCCCAGGAACGAGGCGCACGGGCGCACACAGCGCATCTCTCGCTCGCCGGCGTCGGTTGCCGAATGTGGGCCGCTCGCTTCTGGATTCGCATGGCGTGTGCCGGCGTATCGCTGACCCCACTCACGGCGTGTGCCGTTTGCAGCACGCCCGCCGCCCGCCGTGCCGGAGCGGCGGCGGCGGGCGGCGGGTGGCAGCGCAGCACCGGCGGTCTGGTCGCTCTCCGCGTCGGGATATCCCATCATCAGTTCGCATTGAAACTCGCGCGGTTCGCACGCCCCGGCGCGACAACGCCGCCGCCGCCGAAGACCATATGTACGCACGGTGGTATGCCGTCGCCGCCGCCGCAGCCGCCTCCAAGGCGGCGTGCGTCCAGTTAACAACAATCTAAACGCAGACGCAAATTTTAACGAAATAATATTCCGGCCGTTTTTCTTACACACCGACTTTTATCGCGCCGCATTACGCGCGCGTTTTTAACGTTTGTACTGACGAGGGACAATGTGACGGCAGAGTTTTAACACACGCGCGGCGCGCTTAAACTTAATTAACGCGCGCGACTTGTTGATGACATCGACAATTTCACGGTTCTAACACTTCTTACGTAATCGATTAGGAACTCGCACCAAGTTTTTAATGAGTCGCACGTACTTTTCGTATTAAATGGCAAACATATACGTATAAATCCAGAGCGAAGAACGAATCATGGCAAATAAAGTTGGTTGTGAGTTCGTTTTACATGTGCGTTTTAATTGGATGCGTTGGGGATGAAGGTTTTGCATTACCGATAAGATTTCTATGTTGTGTACCACATCCAGCTTGCTTTTTAATTAGAAAGTAGTTGCTAATAGAAGCATTAGTAATTGAAAAGGCATAGAAATTGCAAAATATACAAATTCCAATAATAAGTATTATTCATTCCACTTTTTGTGGCCTTGATTTGCAATACAATGGAATTTATAAATGTAGGTATTATTGAATACCGTTGCCTTTTGTAGAAGGTGTGCCTAGGGCAAACAACATAGAATGTCTTTAGTTCTCGTTAATGTTAACATCCATATATTTTTGGCGATCGACTTTGGTTACATCATTAAACCAATAGTGTATCGAGGGTTGAAAACCAAAAAGTAGCACACATCGAACCTTTTATCTAAATTAACTCTCGCATTTACAAATTACGATATGCAATGGACAATTATTTTGAACAAAAATGCATTGTTTTCTTTCAATTAGGGGAGTATTGATAAAAGTTATGCATTTATGCGAATGCGATTATTCCACACGGGCGTATTTTTAATGATTTAATCTAGTTGAATGTTCACTTTACTGTTTGCAATGCGCTTCCGATATTAATATAGCAATTACTTAGGCGGTCGCAGGACGAAAGTTTTTATCTAGCGCAGAGGGCGGATTGTTCGTCGTTGATTTCGTTTTCCAATCGCTTCGGACCGAGCGAGCTTAATATGTAGTGGTAGCCCTGCCGCAGCAGATTCGCTCTCATCAAGGAAATCAAGTTGAAAGCATGAAAAACCGCACGAAAGTTTCGACCACGGCGGCGGCTGCACCAGTCTACACACCATCGACATACCGCTCCTTGCCGCTGGCGTGGCGGCGTGGCGGCGTCATTGAATTAAATCGAGTTTGCGGGGGGCGCGCGTTACGTAATGCACCCGACAAGCGCACGAAATAACGCGCCGGCCAGACCGCAAGATTTCAGCCATCGTCAGCGCGAATTTTCATCCATAAGAGAGCGCAGGGAAAAATACACAAAGCGAAATTTGAACTTCCAGCGAAATTAGATTTAATTCACAGCATTTTGCATTCAGTGGCACTTCACACATTTTAGGATTAAAGCAAAGACGAGGCAAACGCATTAAGTTTTTTCCTTGTGCAAATCCCAGCTTTCCTTACCACCATATTGACCTCGAGAGACATTCATGACTCCGGTTAGTAGCCGCCACGAGTCGATGCATCCTGCTAGCTGCTAGTTACACCCATTTTGGGGTCGTGTGAGAAAGATTCAGTCATACATTTTATTGTCGGTTATTCCGTACAATTGAAGGCCCGACGAACGGGCGAAAGCGCGAACGAAGACATCCACATTATCATCCTCGCGCGGAACTTTTCGCGAGCTTTGAAACGCTCCACGGAGTAGCCGCCTCGTGGAGAACTTTTACACTTTGCAAGTTTCGCTCCGCGTCCATTCCCAGTACGGGCTGGAAATTTATCGTCTCCGAAGCTTACGAAAATTGTTGTTTCCTTTTTCTGTTTTATGCTAAGCGCAAAAAAATATGCGAACGCTCGACGCGAACGGGATAGAACTGAGGGAGTAGTTAACAGAATTTAAATATTGATTTAACTTTAATCGATTTGGCGAAACAAAATCAGTAAATATTCACAGGGTGGAGGCGCTGGGCCGCCCAGGGAACGGATGTGCGGAAGGGTAGAAAAATGTGCGGAGGGTTTGCGGGCGGCGGGGAAGGCAGTTTCCGTTCCAAACTAGGAATTATATAACCTAGTAACAGCTGACATGCGATTCTACAGTGCTTGCAAAGCAAAGGATTTACATGTTACCGAATGTTACGAAGCTTGAAGCTCTTTACGGTTACGAAACTTTAGGTTTTTGATTTCAAACTTTGAAAAAAGCTATTTAATTACAAGACTCTATGTGTACTCTATATTTAGTTTATCAGCAAAGTCGCTTTGTTAGCAAACTATTCAAGACTGAGGCAAGCTTTTTATCCTTTAAAAATAATAATAGTTTATAGCTTTAATCTTTGTAGAACTTGATTTATTATTGGTAGTAGTTTTGCAGTCGTAAATTATTTTTAATTTCTTTCGCAAAGGACGCTCGCTCCTCTAAAAGCAACTTCAAGAAGTTGGACATAAAAAAGGGCGGCCACTAGAGGGGTGGGTTGCAGAAAGTGGCTGAAATATCGCGGCGCGGCGACCGCACGCTTCGATACTCGCCAACGCGACGCAACGAACATCAATACTAATAAAATTCGTTCCATTCCCACAATTTTAAGTCATCACGCTCGCCGGCTCGCCGAAGCTTTGGAAGCTCAAGCCGTCTCAGCTCTCCGCCAAACCCCAGCAATTTCAATCCGCCCCAATTCGCGCCGAACATTGAAATTTATGAAATTACGAGTTATTACAATGCTCCGAAATCGCGTTAAAAGCTTAAAATGCTCCTGCTCCTGCTCCTGCTCCTGCTGGAGACGCACCAGCTCTGGTTTGAGGCATTTGGTTCGCGTTTGGTCCAGAACGGTCAGCGTTGAGTAACTGGGCGAAATCACGCTGTCCGCAAATCGGTTCGGTCTGGACCACCGCCACCGCCGCATCAAGAGTCACTTACTCACTCTCCAGTATTCGGGTATTCGGCGGTCCGAAAACGACCAGGGGGTTGGGGGGGCCGAAAATCAGAAAAGGCACGTCCGCCAATATTTCAACATCCGTTTGGGAACAGCCAGCGTCACGCCTCGCGCCACATGTACAAAGTTGTATGCAAGTACGCTTACTAGTCGCCCCCGAAATATACACCAGGCCACCCGCCCGACGGCGGCGGTATTAAATCATTTTATTGTATGCGATGTGTTCGCGTCGACCGTAACTTACACATCGTAAACGCCAGCGACGCGCCGCACGTCATTACCTCGACAATTTAGTGACTTATTTGTGGTCAACATGTCCAACTTCCAACAATTGCATTTCAGTTCTTTTTTTTTAATAGTATATAAAGATATTCGGGATCTGGCAGGTTATATTGTCAGTATTATCATCAAAGAAGTGTCAAGTTGTTTGAGAACAACCAGTGCAAGCGACACACTGATAGTCAGTTGTTTTAATTGTTCGCCATGTTTGTCCACGCCGTGCCACATGGCGCCATTTCACCATGGAACGCGGACATTAAATGCGCACACACATGTTCATGTTTTGGACGGTGTTGATTTGTGTCTATAGTTTGGCACACTGTAAGCTGCGACTGCGAATGCAGTTCGTCATGCCAGTCACGCCGCCAGCGGCTAATTGCCTCTATGACATAACGCTGATATATTCGTAATTATCAGTCGTAAACAAACATTTGCCAATGTGCGGCGCGCGGCGGGTGTTTAGTCGGCCTTTAGGAACATTCGCATGCGTCAAATATTACACAACTTGCCGCTATATTGATGGCGGCTCATAAAAAAATAAGCTGAAATCAGTCAGGATCATAAAATGGCCGGACGAAAAATTCGGAAAAATTGCCCAAGTTTGCGCGCCGCAATTTTTGGCATTGATTTGTTGACCCACTTATCTCGCGTCTTGCCGCCCCGTGCGCTGCGCGGTGGGGAAAACTCGCGCCGAAATCGCAGCTTATTTCCCCCCGTTTGGCCACATTTTCCACCAATATAGCAATATCACCGAACGCCTTTCAACCAGCCAGCAAAAGTAGCCGAAGTACCCTCGTTAAGAACAACAAGGAAACAGGATAACACCGCTTATTTTCACTACCGCGCCCGTACAGAACATAAAAGAACTCGGTGTCGAGAAACGCCTTTAAAACTCGCCACATGTCACGAAAAAGAACTTACGCCAAGGAGCAACCCCCCAAAAAAGTTATAGTTTTCATAAAAGTCAAATAAACTTTCTCTTTTGCGGGAAAATATGAAGAAATGACAAAGTAGTTCGGAGAGAACGCCGTTTGAGAAGCACGCGTACGAAGAATATAAAGCACGGCGAGCGTATACAGAACATAACCGGAAACGAAAATATTGACTATTGATAGAGTAATACGCCGGAAACGCCAGTGTGCAGGGAACGTTTTCGTGCAGCCCTTTTGTTTTATTATCGCCTGCCTGCCACTGTTTCACGCCACCGTGTTTAAATCTAGAATTCAATCGATAAACCACGAAAATGCTATTCGACAAAAGCGCTTTTAAAAGCAATGTGCCAAGGATTGGAACGGAACAAATTAATGAAAACTGACATATGCACATCTCCCATGTCGTGAATGTATTATTGCAAGAGCTTTCAGGAAATATAATGCGTCTTGGCAGGTAGAATTAAACAATGCTAGTTTATAGTTGCAAACTGACTGTTTCGAAGAACATAAGTGATTCATTTCAAAGTTGCTTCCACTAGCAGAGCGCTGGGTTGCTCGCTTGCACTCAGGGGTGAGTGACACTGCGCGTAGAAGTTCAATTAAAATAAGAACAGAGTGTTTTTAATAGGCTTGGCCCGCAAATCGATTGCCCCAAGCCGCAATTCTCTTTTGCTTACTGGTTACTGGCTAGCGGTTAGATCCAATCGGACCATGGACAAGTTGCGCCAAATTACTCCGCAACTACTAGCAGATTAAACTGGAAATAGAAAAAAAGGCGTATTCCTTAATTAATAATTCTGCATATGACAGAAGGCTTTTCATAAGTTCCTCGCTTTGCTTCGTGTCGTTTCAATGTTTGTTTCGTGCAGTGTGCAAATATCCTTTGATTCCCTATTTTTAATTGCTTTCTTTTTGTGGCATCCAATTTATTTCGGCGTTTATTTTGCATGCGGTTAATCTTCGGTAAGATACCATGCTGTTTCGTTGGCGTTTGGTTTTCCACGCCCACACGATCGCACGTGCAGGGAAGGACTTCATACCTTTTTCGGGCCGCATTTCCCCATTTCACCTTGCGGTCAGCGCATACTGTGAACTGCTGTGAACCGAAAACGCGTCTGCATGCAGAGCTATATGAAAATTTTCATTTGTAGGCGGTGGCGGCGGCGCGCGCGCGCATGTCTGCGCTGTCACATCATGTGTGAGTGTGTTATTAATGGGCGTTAAACGCTGCCTACGCCGTTAGCTGCGTGCATTTTCACCTATATAGGGGGGTCGACTTCGGCCCTCCCGCCGACATGGCTAATTCATTATGATACCGTGTTCTCGCAGCGTTTACAGAGTTCTAAAAAACGAATGAAACGATTAAAACGTGCTCAACAGCGTTGCGAAAGGGCGTCATATATTGTTAGGTTATGTCAGATTAAGTGAGGTTAGAAATGTTATGCACGGGCGCTATCTACTATTCATCGGCTTTCATTACCTCCTAATTTGCAATGCTTGCAGAGCTGAAGGGTTATGGATGCGAATCCAATAAGTCAATGACCTACTTGAAATCTCTTGCAAAACCTCATCCGCCACGTATTTTAACACAACTCGAAATTAATCAAACAGTTAAACGTGTTAAACTCAGCAAGTTATAAGTGCATGCAAAGAGGCCGACAATAATTTTGTAATGTTTTACAATTTGAACGATGAACACATCTTGAAACCACATGCGAGCCAACGTAAAAGTGACAACGATATTTAAACCCAACAAAACTGTAAATATTTTGTAAATGTATTCGGGCTAAATATGTGCACCGTATTGGGACATTTTCTACGTGAAAAGTAAACAAAACACTACTCATGAGAGATGCAGATGATCCTGGTGGCCGGAGGGTGAGTTTAATGTGTATATGTGTAACCATTTCGTAGAATATCGAAGAACATAAAACCATCAAGGACAATCACTTGACTCATGAATGTTTACACTTACTTTTCCAAAGTACAAATATACTAATTTATGTCTTTTTGTTTTAGGTAAGTATCGAAAGCAATTTTACGAAGGGATGATGCTTCCAAGGATAATTGCTACCAAGAAGAATGCGTGTTGATGTACATACGATGAATCTGCATTAGAAATTCAGAAGTGCAATCGGACATACCGATATCTGACCGTGACACTTGTGAATCATCATTGAGTCATGGGAAATATCGAATATTCCTGGGAAGCACTGACAACAGTGAGTTGTATAAAGTCCAGGAATCCAACAAAATACTTGCGTTTTGGTCGATTGAAGCGGTGGAAAACAACACGCTCGTAAACATGGACGTTGAGTAAATGGGTCAAAAGGATTTTCACACGATGCGATTCGTGGGAAAATGGATCGCAGAAGCGATGTTAAATCGTTCATATTGGCATCGTAAATGATGATGACGCAGTATGACACTTGACTTCGTTCTTCTTCTCTTCTTTGTTATCTCTATTTCATCCAAAGGTGCAGTTCAGTGATATTTTACAACGTCAAAGGCAATTCTAATCTACATTCATTTGTTTTTTGAGGTTAACTCGACAAAGGGCAACTTTAATTGATATGCTTTTGATTTATATGTTAATTTCTTCTTTATCTCGGTGACTCGCGCTGTTTTTCTTGAAACATTTGGGAAGTAATAGTGGCATATATTTTAGAGATTAGAACACTTCCGGATTTCCTTCTGTGGCTCGGTGGCGAAAAGTGAGTTTGTTTGTGGCAACATTGAGCGATGGGACGTTGATTGATTGATCGCATTAAGGGTAATTTGTTTTATGAGATCAAATTAGGAAGAAAACATTTTTACGAAGCGACGAGCTGCGGCCATTGTGCGCCAGTAGAAAAAACGGCCGCCGAAAATAGAAAATAGGATATATTCGCAGGCAGTGCGACGTGCTCTTGGCGGCGCTCCGTGCCATTTTGAATCAATGCCAAGTGGACCCCGACCGCAAACCGGCGGCAAGAAGGTCAGTCCTTCAAGACTGTGCTTGCTTCCGCGGAATGCCGCCATGGGCAATGCGCACAGATCGATAACTAATTGCAGATACTGCTCTTACGATATGGATTTTTACGCGCCACGCACTGGATGATAAGTAAATAGAGCTGGTCGAAGTCGAATGGCACTTGAAGTTTTCCAAACTTTCAATTGTTGGAAGCAATAATTGGAAACGAAAAGTTTGGTGCGCGCGCTGCACGCCGAAATATCGAAAGATCAGAAATTGTGTTTGAAACTATAAGGATGCTATTAGTCGAAAGCGTTTCCTACGCTTTTCGATTCTCTGCAAGTTTTAATCACCTAAATTATTGATCAAGCAAATTGTTTCGTTTTTGCTGGCGAAGTCTTTCAAACGGAAGTAAAAGGCATGCCGTTGAATTCAATGCAGCGCTTGCTTGCTTGTGGCTTTGCTTGAAACGTTTCATGTGTCACATCATGGACTTCATGAATGTTTAAAGGTTAAGTTCCTTACAAATTCTATGTGATTTTTGTAAATTCTTGAAGTCGACCTTCGAGTGGTTATGTGCATGGTACAAGTGCTCAGAATGTAGTCACAACTTGGTGACATTTCAGGGCATATCCGGAGAAGTCAAAAGAGAATGCGAAATAGTTACACTCCGATGCCAGTTAGTTGACAGTTGGCAAAAAGTTCAGTTGTAATTGGAAAGCTTTTCGATAAATTCGTTACATTTCTCGCAATTTGATTTCCACGTGTTTGGCATGCAGCTATTTAGTAGATTTATAACATGCCACATTTAATTTCATATTGTCCTATTGTCCAGTTATCCGAATTGTGTTCAATGGGGTGGATAATTAAATTTGATGAAATTGCAGTCCGCAATAAATTTCGAAATAAATTTAATTAATAATTAGTAACCCATTGTGTTACGAATTGTTTTGCCGAATTTGTTCTAGATATTATTATTAGAACATTTCGTGAATTTTATATTAAAATTTTCACTAAACACGATGATTGATTAAACTTTTTTTATTGGGTCCTGACCTATATTTTGCAGCGTACTGGCTATTTGATATCTTTGTTGCTTCAGAGTAGATTTAGGCAACCAAATGAGCAAATTATTTGAGCAGTAATGTTGTAGTCCATTATCCATTATCGTTCTTATGGTTGTTGAAATAAACATAAGAAATAAACCAATAACGCACGCTCATCAAACAACGCCAGTTTGCTAAAGGCTAATCCAATTCAAAATTACAAGACACCGTCCGGTCAAATATAAGTAACATGAGTGTAGACATTGTACACATGGTGGTGTTGTCTCCCGGTCTGCGCGGCAACCAACAACACAATGGACTGTACACATCACATGGCCCGGCTGTACGATATATACCAATATTGTGTACATACGCTTGCCGTTTGCCGAATGGGCGGCGTTGGCGGCGGCGGTACATTGACTCATTTGAGTAATAAATTAATATTAATGCAATCGATAGCTGTATAGTATGGTGGCTTGCTGCGACCGCCCCCTCGATGCTCGGCTTGCGCTATTATCGTCTATTACAACAATCCACTTTTAGAATCTTTTTAAGTCACGATATACACGCGCAGAACAGAATGCCAAAAATACAATAACGAATGTGTTGCAAACTGTGAAAAGACGTGGACGTGCGATAGGCTCGCTAGTTGCGCTAGTAGCTTACTAGGGTGGAAGAAATGTCCATGTAGTCGAGGGGAATATACCTTGTCATGCTTGATAATTATTGGTGGTGGTGCTGTGAGGATTTTTCTTTGTTATTGCCATTAGGCCATCACACTGCAGCCAATATGTGTGCGTGTGAGCAGCGACACAGCTCAGCACGATACAGGTGGTTTATATTTGCATGATCCGCATAAAAATGCCGCCATGTTGATGGCGGAATCAGCTCCGGCCGTTTGTGATTAATTAGCACTTGATTGGAGGTTATGCCCACGCTGCGCACCGGCGGCGACTGTGCGCTGGCGGGTTGTGAATGTTTTTCGTCCGTCGATAAATTGATTCGCCGCGCACGGTTCGGCAGGTAATCGCCGGTGTATCGGAATAGAAAATAGCGCCGTAGACCGTAGAGCTTATTACATTACAAGTACATTACATTAGCGTCGGCGTGCACGCCGAATGTGGACAGTCGGGTCGTGCCTTCGGTACCTTCTAGTCCACCACAGCGAGCGTGTGTGCACCTTCCCCCCCAGCAGCGTCCGCCACTGCCAGCACACCGTATTACCCCGGCCCCGGAAAGTGTCTAGTCTCGTTTCCGGCGTGCGGTCTACCGGAGTGCGGCGTCAATCAACTGCGTCCGCCACACGGACGGACAATCACGGGCTCGCGGAATCGGCGATGTGATTTCGGCGCTGGCGCGCGCGTACTTAGCTGTAGTTCAAAGCGCACCTGGAGCGTCCCGACAACGACGGGCATAATGTGCCGTTTGCAATGCGCCGCGACACACCAGACACCACCGGCACGTCGGCTTCGGCTCGGAGCGCGGCCTGGATGTCTCATGCACGGCGCGCGGCCTTATTGATAAATTTCAAACGGCGTATTAACGACACTTGGAGCACAACGAAGTCCACGCGCGACCTAGGGAGTCGGGAGCCAGCGGCGCCGTCGTCCAAGCCAAACGGGAGGGCGCCTCTTCGCGCTTGGCTTGTTCTTTTGGCACATTTTCATCGCGCTTACAAGCGCCGCTTCGCATAGTTTCGCAGTGCGTGTGTGCGTGCGGATTTTTTTTAGACTTCGCATCGCCGACGCCGCTGCTCTCCTCGGCGGAAGCAGCCAGCAAGCCAACAATAACGGCGGCCAAAAACATATGCCGCCGAGGGCTGCTGGAATTTAAAACGCGCGCTCAGTGCGCGGCCATCGTCAGTCCATCGATAGCATTGTCGATGGCAGCAGCACAACGCCGCCAGAAGTGTGTGTCCATCATCGGGCTCAGGATGGCTGTGAATTAAATGGTGAATTAAGTGTGTGATTTTTAAATGTTAAATGTGCGACGAGCTGCCCCTGCAGGGGCCTAACCGATGCGTTTGCGTGGTGGCGTTCAAGCTGTACGGGTTGCAGAATTCCAGGCTACCCAATAACCTGCGCATTCCAATACTTGTGATAAGAACTTGGTGCAAAACGGAGTTATTTTCGAGAGACGAAGTAAATTAGGAACAAAGATAAACATGCGACAATTCTTTTTAGTTGCACAATACGCTGGTGATGCGAAAGTACATTAACAGGATGTCCAATCGATTGTCCACGTTTAATTATTCATTCCTCCACCGCGCGTATAACAAACGATTCACTAGCAGTCGAACACACACTGCGCGTTCTCTTTGCCAGCGCCAGTTTCACCCCCCATCCGCTAGGCACGCTCCGAACTTCCAAGTTAATTCATTTGCATGCGTATGACTCTCGCAGGATTCGCCGAAACAAACAAATGTCGATAGAAAACGCTAGCACAATTCGGCCATCAATCGATTCGCTCATTTTTCACGCGCGTCCAGAATTATTATCGATTCGGCATTCCGTTTTCGTTTTCCTATTTTTGAATCTTCCGCCTGGCCGCGTTTGACGTTTCGGCGGCAGGTGGGGGGGTGGGGAGTCTTCTTGCACGAACATTGCGATTACGAACAACCCCGTCGTGACGTCACCGCCACGCCACGCACCACCCCCCTGATAAAAACGGCTTCGCTGGCAAGTGGGAAAATGCTCGTGCGGCGGACGCGCACACCGACAGGACACGCGTTCTATTCCTGGAATTTCCATCGTGCTGCCATCTGGTGCATTATTGATGTTTTAATGCGTACCAGTTATAACGTCCGCACGTGAAACGTGAAACGAACTCAATCCAATTGCGTCTAGGCATCGGTAGTGATAGGTTCGGCTCCGCTTTCCTCCGCCGTTTATCTTCGGCCTGCTGCTCATGGTCGATATGTATATATTGTAATTGGTTATCATAGGATTATTATGTCCAAAGAACATGGCATTAGGAACCGCTTTTGTCTCAGCCGTGGACAGCTTTTCATTGCTACATCATTCATCCTACATTATAATTAGTGATTTCTTTGGAGTATGAAAATATATGACTTTTAAATCCAGTTGAAAGTTATAGTACCGGTCGCGGATAAAGACGACTTGACTTGCCATGGCAAAGTGTTACCTGGATACTGATTAATACCAATATTTGACACTCTTAAATGTTTGATTTACTCAATTTACTCAAGTATTTCAGTGACATTGATGACATGAATCATTTCAGAGAAATGCTTGGCAACGTTTTATTTGTTCCGAGCGTTGCATTTGGGTTTAGAGGATTTCAATATTAAATAATATCAATATATTTTTTTTAATGGAAAATATCATGGTTCAGTAGTCATTACACCTAGGCGCAACGCATTTTAGAGTTCCTGTAATTTTTTATGTTATAAGATTTAAGTACACTTAAATCTTATATCTTATAATATGAAAAAAATATTTTCAACGCCACTGTCTTCCACTACAGGCGAAATGTCAACCCGCCTTTATCCGAGGCCGTTAGTATATAAACAACGCATTTTCCCTTAAACCTATAGCTCGTCGCGTTCAGGAGTTATCAACGTTGCAATTTTAAAAACGTCCACTGAAATGGACACAAACGTTTTGACGTGTTGACGTCTTACAAACTAGGTTTCACGTGGGAGCACGTTGGAAATGTGAGGTTGTTTGCGACGCGTCGTCTATTGTTTTCCGAAGAAAATGCGAGTTTGTACGTGACGCGTCGTTGATTGTTTTCCGAAGAAAAATGCAAGAACTGCATGCTAA
>JAODGB020007894.1:0-12228 GCA_027574905.2 Earota dentata | reverse complement strand
CGAAAACATCGCATCGAATATGCCTTCGGATGCCCTTCGCCGTCGTCATGCTCGTCATTCTCCACGGTGTCGAACATGCATGTAAACTTTGTCGAGTACATTTTTATAGTCGACGCTCGGATCCGCATCGGCCAGGAGGGTGTCGAGCAAGGAACAGGCACTTGGTACGAAGAGAGGACACGTTCGAATCGCGTCGACATCTTGCCGAATAAAAAAAGCGAACCAGCATCGATCGGAAGCATAAATAATTCATTGGATTTGGCGGAAAAAAGCGGAATCGCTTCAAAACGGATTTAAACGCTAACATTTTTATTCGCTTTGTTTTCAGAGCCTTTACAGATGAGCACATTGGTCACCCTTGCGGGAGCCTCCCTCGCCGTCTTCATCATACTCCTCTGCATGTTCATCTACACTGTCAAGGCGGAGAAGTGTTGTTTTGCAAGTAAGATATTTTTCTTATTTAAGCGAGCGCATAAATTATGTTTACTTTTGGCGTGTTTGCAGGAAAAGGCGACTTCAAGCCGTCGGACCTGGAAAGGTAAGCATTTCATGCGTTTGCCACCCCTGCAAGTCTTCTTCTTCCCTCCTTCTCCAAACTTTCCTCTAGGGGTCAAAATCCTGGGCTTTGGCCTCAGCGGCGCGGCGCCCGAAATCTGAGTTCCGAAATGTGATGATTTACTAATTGCTTCCTGCCCGCGCTGCGTATTTATTACTTCCGATATCGCCGCCGCCGAGGCCGCCGTGAATGTGATTGTGCATGATTGATCCGAGGATCCGAGGCATCCGAGCCAATCGTGAATATTCATTATCAGCAAATATCAACCGCACACCGCGCCGCAAACCAAACAATTCCCGCTCCCGCTGATAGGGGAGGGGGGACGCAATTTATAATCGCTACCGCGTGTTTTTGATGTAATTCCTTGAGCATTTTGGGCATTGTCGTTCTTTTGGCGTAGCGCGTAGGTATAATAACGATAAAAAGACGCTTACACGCCCAAAATGGCTGCGTGGCGCTCAATTACCGCGCGACTTAATTAGCTTTTAATGAGGCGCTCAATTAACTGCCTTCGGTCATAATTAGCCCCTGGGATCTTTTAAACATCTTTTAATGGCGGTCGCGAATGCTGAAAACGGGCGTTCTGTTTTTTAACGATTATGACCTTCGTTTTTCTAAATTTTAATTCGCTTGCGACGTAAAAAGGAAGCTCAACAGATGTCAGCACTCGGCACGTGTTGCCATTTATAACATTTCTTTGTTCCCGAGTTCAGGTGAAATGCAAAGTTTATTTAAAACGTCCTTTTGAAATCTATCCTGAATGTGTTAAGGACTTTGAAATGTTTATGTTTTGTATATTTTACTATAAAATACGGTCTCGGCGGAAGGAAGTGTGTACACAATATACTTCTTATCGCGCGCGGGGCAATTGCACCCCCCCGTCCCCCATCCACCCGCACTCGCGATAAGCGGAAGTGCGTCTCGCCGCCGCCTCGTAAATCAACTTTAAACAATTCCGGCCGAGCTCACGGCGCTGGGGGGGCCGAGTTTAGTGTCATCCATTTTATGATGGCCGCCATCTTGAATGCACATATGTTACTCGGCGCAACGTTTTGTTCGCGACAGATAAGACAATTCGTGTCAACATAAACGAAAATTTACCGACACCGGCAGCTCCTCGTTCAAGCGTTCGATCGAAAATAGAAAAAGTTGAAATTTATAAAATAACAATATCATTAAACAGCAAACGAGCGAAGTTCTCTTTTTATCTGCTTGGCTTTCTGGGCCGGCTCTCATGGAGGGACATGAACATCGCACGAAACGGTCGGAGCACGCGCCGGATGGTGATTCCGAAGCGCTCCCAAAGCATTCCCAAACAATTCCGCATACACACTTTGTGTTTGCCCTTTTGCTCCCGCACCATTTTCCTTTTGCCGCTGCTGGGTCTTTCTTTTTGTGTTTGGGTGTGCGGACCATAAGCTCACCGACCATAAAAATACCTTCATTTCGCCGGACGGTCAAGAGCGCACACGTCGAGCGGTAAAACAGTAATTTCGATAGGAAACAATTCCGTGCGCGCATTTTGTTGTTGCTGCCGCAAGTCTTAAACTTTGTTTTATCTCCGCCGGCCAATATAAAGTTTCCGCCTACCTCCTTCGTCCCGCCTGTGCAAACATTTCATCTAAATATCGCGCCTATTACGCAGCGAAAAGTTGGACCTGGAGAAGGCGGCCACCGGTCCCGGCGGCATCCCCGCCGACGCCATCTACACGACGACGCCGCGCGGCGGCCGCTCCCCGGAGGCAATGAAGGTACGTCTCGCCGCCATGGTGCTCCAGCCACCAACTAGAGTGTAGCACTGCACCTCCGTCGTTCCCGTTCTGTTTGCCGAGCATTCGCGGCGGACCATTTTTTAAAACCACGCACACGATCACACGCGCAACTGCAATTACAGTGTTCTACTTTATCGACCTGCTTGTACATCATGTTGCAGCGTTTGTGTGCGTTTTTTGAAAGGTGCTCTGCTCGTGCGTACTTAAAACGTTTTTAATTTGTGAGAACCACGTTTGGAAACTGTGTGAAAACTGACTTTTCGATTTTGTGTTTGTGTTTACTACTGCGTTTTCTGATTTTCGTTTTGTGTTTGTGTTTGTTTGTATCTCTCTTCATCACCTCTCTTATGTTTTTGTTTTTTTGGTTGTCGCCCGTCGTTTGTTTTGATGGTTTTTGCGAAGCACAACCGAAAAGTAACAACCACCAAAGATCATGTTGTCTGTTTGTGTATGTATTTCATAACCTTAGTTGTACGTTTGATTTAACCACCTAAGTAAGTGAGTAACACGCTAGCAAATTACCAAAAAAAAAAAGAAAGAAAAAGAGAAAAGCGAGAAACACATTGTGACTAATATTGATTCCAAAGATTCGAACTAGTTTTCAACGCTAATCATGCTAATTAATATTCAGTATTTAAGAAGTAATTTGCATACGCATCTACATAGTTGAATTTCACATTTCACATATATTTTACAAATTCGATTTACATCGCATCATTGATATGCATTGCAAAATCGACGAAACGTAAACTTTGATTGATGGTACCGATTGCGTTTCGGCATTTCATGGCATATTGATTTGGACGAAAATTAGTTTGTAAATTTAATCATAATCATCATCGTCTATCTGTCTGTTTTTGGGGGAGGTGAATGCTCTTTGTATATTTGTAAATAACGTCAATGTCACACAGTCACACTATCGGCGAGTAATTAATTCACCGGATTCGTTCGCTAATTGGACGGTCACACCGAGAGGGGAATATCGGAACTCGGAACTGCTCGTTGTGTGATTGT
Source organism: Earota dentata (assembly GCA_027574905.2). NCBI lineage: Eukaryota > Metazoa > Arthropoda > Insecta > Coleoptera > Staphylinidae > Earota > Earota dentata. The sequence goes on along the minus strand of JAODGB020007894.1, from coordinate 8,886 downwards.
GTTTTGTTTTGTTTTCTTGTTTTGGGATGGGATGTTGGACATGATGTTGGTACTTGCGCTTGCTCTCACTTCTCACTGACTCGTTGACACTCACTATCTCTCACCTGACTTGACTTTGCACCGAATTGACTCACCGGTTTTTTGATTGCACACCCACTTATCACGTGCACATTGCAAATGGAAATGATACTCACACGATATTCTCATGCCTGCTTTAGCGAATGCATATCGACGCGTCACATAACCATAACCAATCAAATGCGTCGTGTTTTTTGGTTAAGATTCGATTTACACCACAGCAGTTTAACTCACATGAAATTTAATAAATAAAGGACTCCGAAGGTGTTGAAATTGAGCATGTGCCAAAATTTGTAAATCATAATTTCTGGTTTGTGGTGCCAATCGAATTTTCTACCGGAATTTGCACTCTTACAAAATGAAACGAAATGGTTTGAATTAAATCAAGAATGAGCTCATGGTAGAACCTCTAGCGCCCTCTATCAGCGAGCGCGATAACTGAATGCCGTTTAGGTTTAGATTACGTTGGCATTTTGTATGAGTGCAAAATTGAAACACATTGTTGTATAAATATTACTTGTCGACACTGTACATATCACACACTGATGCGAACACAAATTGTTTCCCACACAGACTCCCGTTTTGAGCACATTCTCGAACCACCATCTCACTTGATTCTAAACGTAAGAGGGCGCGCGGCGCGAGCCGCCAACCCTCTCGCTCGCTCGCCGGGCGCGTGCCGTGTGTCTGTCTCTCTCACCGCCAGGGGCCGGAAAATCCGACGCACACACGTTCGATTTTGTTTCAATGCTATTGTGACTAAAAACTAACCAAAAAGAAAAAAAAACGACCGTTAACTAACCTAAACTTACCATCTTACGTATTCATTCATTCAATCATTCAGTCATTCTTTGCATTTAGCTATGATGTATATACGAAAAGGAGAGAGGGAACTCATTTCGCCTAGTTTTAAAATCTTGTACGTTTTTTGAATATCTGTAGCTTTGTACGCAATTTTTAATATTTCATATTGTTACCTTATTGATTGTCACGTTCATTTTTTGATTACTTACTAATTTTTGGGTCTATGGGTGTATGTTATATATATATTTCAGTATGTACAGTGTGTTTGAAGAAATTGTACATTTTCCCAATGATTGCATTTGATTGTTGCGTTCCTTCTTTAAGCATACTGTATGTACTAGCATCATTTTTGTAAATGTATCTCATATCTCACGCCTAGATGTAAGCGGCAACTAACAATTTGCAACTGAAACTTGAACAAAAAAAAAAGATGAATAATCAAATCAAAATGCAAACTAACACACGAATGAATGAATTCTAACAAGATGTAAATATATGTAGCCGGCGACCACACTGACATTCAATGGCAGAAGTAGCGTCTACGGCAGTGGCGGTGGTGGCGGCGGCGCCGGCGGCGTCGACAACGTCTACGCCGGCTTGGGTGGCGCGCGCCGCCTCACGCTGCCGTCGCCGAACGCGTGCGAGTCGGACGAGGAGGCGCCGCCAACGGCGGTGAGCGGCGGCGGCGGTGGCGGCGGCAGCGGCTACGCGCGCAAATCGCGCAGCTATAACAAGTACAATGCGATCGACGCGCCGCGCGAGTCGCGCGCCCGCGCCTCGCTGCCGTCTGGCGGCGGGGGCCGGCGGCACGGCAAGCACGCGACGGCGCGCCCCAAGCCGCTGCAGGCCGACTGCGAGAAGTATTACGAGCACATTTTCCCCAGCCGCCAGCCGAGGGCGCGGCAGTCGTACAACGACGTCTACTACCAGCCGAACAGCATGGATCATGCCGAACTGTAAATATTCACCACACTTCTACTATACAATATTTATTCCTTTCGTCAAGTCGTTCATTTTTGCGACGATGTTTATTCAACAAAACGATGCGTTTTCACTGCCTAAATGTTATCCTAATATCGAATTTATCATGCCGAGAACTTTGACACACTCAAGAGGCAACTAAAATATGTTAACTGATATCCTGATATCAATTTTCTCTTGATTTATTTGAAGGCCTCTTTATTGATCGCACTTGTACTTGGTCTGTTCCGTAAATACTTAATTAAACAAGGAACGGATTTTGTACGATTGATGCAAAGTTTTCTAAGAATTAACTTTAAAAAATGTGTACATAATTAGACCCGTTTTTCTCGATCGGTGTCTGCATACGAAATACCGTGTAAGTGTAATCCTTTCATCATCACACATCACATTATCACAGATCACAAAATCACGTATGTATCCACTTCGCATGGAACACTGACAATTTATCATTTCCATTTCTGACACCATCATATTAATCAATCACCTTTTGGTTAAAATCCTCATTATAACATCATTCAACATTTAAATCTCTCAACGTACATTCAAAAAAATGTAAAATTTTTGGAATCATAAATTTTCTACGTTTCCGATGAACGCAAAACTAAACAAGAAGTGAATTAAGTACTTAAGAATTCAACTACGACTAAAATGCAAACTGCAAATTGCAAACGTCACTGACATTGCAAGACTAGCAACAACCAAACGCTATCTACCTAAATTAAAGACATAATTATTGAATAAATTAATAATGAAATGAATGTGATGTTACAATAATAACTAAACTAATTATACTATATTAAATTTAAATCTACGACGCGATCGATTGCAATCAACGCGAGTCTGTGCTTCACAAAAACAGCAAATATTGCTTGCGATTGCGATCGCGTTGGAGGGCGAGGATGTATTATTCGATTTACAAATTACTAAATTAAAACAAAATAAAGAAAAACACATTTGAAATTTACAAATTATGATAAAAACGTATAATAAATTAATTGAAGCGTTCCGCTATGAATATGTTGAATAATATAGAATATTTATGTGTCATAGATTATATTATATTATTATATTTGTTAACGAATACGATTGTGAGGGTGGAATCAGAGGGCGAGTTGTGTAACATTGGGCTTCGACTTGTGCAACAAGTCGAGTATGTATAAAGGACGAAGCAGATGTGGAATTATAGAATGGTGCGTTTTTGGAGTGCAAGCGTAACGAATGTGTTCTTTTCGTTCACTTACCACTTACACAATATGTACGATGTACGAATAAGCAAATAATCGAGATGTTAAGGAGCAAATCGCAAAGTGAAAGGAAATATTTATATTATTAACGTTTAACATTAATTAACGCATTATAACGAAGGATATATATATATATTGATTTTTGTTTAAATTTCATTGAATGTAAAATATATAATATAAAAGTAGAGAAGTGGTTTATTTATTACTCTTTTAAATTTAAAATATTTCGAAATTAGAACTTTAGATAGGCAACATAGGCAACCCAATGTACATTAAAGTTTCAGTTCTTTGGACTCGCTGCCTTGTAACGGAAATTCGCGAAATTCGTCTCTTCCATTCTGCAAATTCTGCAATTTCAGCAAATAATTTCAATTAGTCAGTGCACATTTAGGTTGTTATCACTGGAATGGATAAACTACACATTGAAATCATCACTGGTAGCAACACGTAAGTCTTTTTCATTCATTGTTTTGCCAAAAATTGCAATCCCACTTTAACCTAAAAATAGAATTCATTTTTTGAAAATGTGTTTATAAATTCATAAATTTATAGCGTTCCGAGCGAAGGACTCGATGCAGAGATTATCGATATATGCAGAACCTACTTAGCAGAGATCAATCCAGCACCAGAGAGCAGGATTACTATTACTGATCAGTCCAGCATAGTTTGCATTGCTGGGATCAAGGAATTAATTGTTAATGAATGCAGTGACATAACTGTAAGTTGAATTATATTATTATGATTCTATTAATTACTATGGTTACATGGATTTCAGGGTGCAATTGATTTTAAAAGCAAATTAATTAAATGGCACATTTACAGCCTGAATACACTTGGTCCACAGGCTGAAAGCATCAATGATGCAAATGGTGATTATGTGAATATTGCCACTGATTACATTTTGCCTTCTTCTGACTTGCACACATTGTGGGAGAATCTCATTTATGATGATAATCTCAAGGATAGTGTATGTATTTTTTGTTTTAAGATAAGAAATATAAAAGTTTTAGCTGCTAATAATTGATTGATTCTTTCTAAAGCTCTTGGATTATGCTGAAGCAGTGATGTCTTTCTCACAAAGAGGAGTGAACTTCAACATCATCAGCTGCAACAAGGTGATATTGTTGCATGGACCACCAGGAACTGGCAAAACTTCACTGTGCACTGCCCTGGCACAGAAGTTATCAATCCGCATGATGAAGACTTATTCAAAGAGTGTTCTGATTGAAGTGAATAGTCATAATTTATTCTCCAAGTGGTTTTCAGAGGTACGTTTTAAAAATACTGACTTAAAGAAGGTTTTCAATATTTGAAACTTTGTAGAGTGGTAAATTAGTGACCAAGATGTTCGATCACATCCGCGACGTCTGCGCAATGCCCAACACCCTCGTCTGCGTGCTCATCGATGAGGTGGAGTCGCTTGCGCACGCGCGCGAGCAGTGCCTTAATGGCAACGAGCCCTCGGACGCAGTGAAGGTCGTCAACGCCGTCCTCACGCAGATCGACAACCTGAAGCGCTACACCAACGTCCTGGTGCTGAGCACTTCCAACATCATGCGCTTCATCGACGTCGCCTTCGTGGACCGCGCCGACCTGAAGCAGTACATCGGCCCGCCCAACCAGCGCGCCATCAAGAAGATCTATATGACTGCGATTGATGAATTGATTCGTGCCGGTGTAATTTCGCAGAATCATACAACTTGTGATAATGTTAATAGTAGGGAGTTTGATGATGATTTGAATAGCATTAGTGAGCATAGTGTAGGACTGAGTGGGCGCATGTTGCGGAAGTTGCCGCTCTTGGCTTGCGTCTCCAACTTGCAGCAGCAACAGATTGGCCTGAGGAGGTTCATGAAGGCGATGGGCGCCAGCATTCGGAAGGAATTTGATGAGCGCGATAAATTGATCAATGTTAAATACGAGGGTTTAACGAACGGCCACTAATGTATACTTGTTTTTAGAGTTTAAACATGATTATTTTTATACTGATGCTCAAATATTCCACTGTTTAATTTAAGTTTTAAAAAGTCTGCCAATTTCACTGTCAACATTTATTCGTACGTCGCCGTAACGTAGCCTTAACTGATCGTTATCGATCGTAACCGTGTAAAAACATTGGATCATACAAAAGGCATTGATAGAGTTTACATGATCACTTTTAACAGATGTAAAGGCAGAAAGCCTACCATTTTTGTCCATGTCATTTTTCTCTGAAATTACACTCGTTGGTTACCTGAATGCCGACGACAAAATAACAAACAAAACTTAAGAATTCAAACTCGTTTCCTATAATTATTATAATGGGACAGGATGCGTGGATGGGAATCAAGAGCAACGTGCGCTGACCCGTAAAGCCGGTGTGCTCGCTGCACTTTGCGCTTAAACGCTTAAAGTCTTAAACCAACTAAACTAAGAATGTGACTGGCAATAAATTGGTGTAAAAATATATTATACAGTATCATTGCATAAGTTAAAATAGGTATTGTATATAAAAATGCAATCTGCCATTACCAATTTGTAGAAATTCTTAGAAAAATGCTTCTGATTCTATGCGTAAACGCAATTTTACACAATAAGACTACATACTTCAGTCCAATAGTAAAATCACCCATTTGTATTTAAAAGAAAAAGTGAAATCTAATCTTCCATTTTTGATTTAGAAGCAGTAGTTGTATCATATCTTAATGTTTAATTTTAATTATCATGAGCACTGGGATATGTTTCAGAGTTCACTTCGCTCTTATCTCTCCTAGATGATATGCATCATTGCAGCGTTTGCATACGACTGATTGATTGCGATTGTGCACGCAAGGAATGAACAATATTTTGTAACGCGAATAAATATATGACTATGTTGAATATATGACCAATATCATCCTCTCTGGGACTAAGACTAAGGGTAAAATATGACGAAATGCTAAGGAATCGTGTTAGCTATAGTGATACTTTGATACTTATTGCTGCTTGCAGCCATCTTTGCTCTTTTTCTTCTTCTTCTCTAGAGAGGCAGTGCGTCGCTGTCCCTGAATGGGCATGTACGGTGGCACCGGGCTAGGATCATCATCGTGAATGTCCGGCGTGGGCAGCATCATCCCAGGACTGCTGCTTGAAGTAGAAGTAGTGACTGTGCTCGAGGACATGTCATAACTCGGCGGCGATTGCTTCGTGCGGCGCGGATAGGTTGGATCGATAGCCATGGCAATGTTCTGCAGATTGCCACCATGTTTGGACGGAGATTGATAGCTGTCGCCGGGGGATTGCGGCGACATCGGCGATAACGGTGACAAAGGTGAGGGAGGATCGTCAATGGGATCGGGAAAGCGCGGCTTGTGGATTTTTTGTGTTAGTGGTGACCTTGAGCACAAAACATTAACAATCATTAACAAAAATATTGCAAACTTATGTGAAGACATACTTTAAGTCAAGCTGCGTGGGTCGCACAGGGGGAGGCACATCATTATTGTCAAACATCGCATTCGCATCGTAATTCGGCAAGCCATTCAGTTCCATTGGCTGCACCGGATGCAATGGATCGTAGCGCGTGCTACCTACGAGCTGATTGGGTTGCATATAGTGCGGCTTGCCCGGTGGGATGACATCGACAGGAAAGCTGTAGTTTGTATCTTCATCATTTGGAACATAGTTATAGTTATACTGTTTGGGAATGCTGTGGCTTGGATTGCGCTGCGGGGGCGGCAGGAGATCAATTGGGCTGGAGTATGAGTCATCCGGCATTAATTGATGCATTTGCTCTTGCTCCAGCTGTTGCTGCGCTTGTTTTTTCGCCAGCGCCTTCTGCTTCGCTCGTTCCTTCGCGCGTTTCGCCTTCGCGCGCTCGCGCTCCTGTAGCAGCTTCGCCAGTTCCTTATCCTGCGCTTCGATCGCCAGCATCCGATCGCGATCTAGGATTGATTCCTCGGAGTTGCTCAATTCCGCCTGCAACTGCCTAGCGAGGGCGGCGTCCTTTTCCTCCTGCCTTCGCTTATCTTCGTACTCATCCAGTGGCAGGCCTATTTCTTGAATATCAATCCTATCAAAGTCCTCAACCAGTGTTAACTCCTGCACATGCTGTGTATGTGACTGTTGCTTCTCCTTCTCTTTGTAGGGCTCCGTGTAGAGGTCGCTGTAATCATCGGGCACTGGCATGGCAGGTGCCTGCCTTTTAGGCAAATTAGCGAAATAATTGCTTGCATCTGGCCGGTGTGGCGAGGCATGATGCACTTGCATTGGCGCGCTGTGTGGCTTATGCGGCGAGACGTGCGCAGCTGGTTGCATAGGCCCCATTGGCTGTTTCATCCGGTTTCGCTCCTTGTCCAGCAGGCGCTTGGCAATCTCCTCGTCTTGCATCTCCAGCACGCGACGCTTCAGCCGCTCCTCCTTCTCGATCTTATCAGCCAACTGCTGCGCCACCTGCTTGTCCACCTCCTCTTGTTCCTGCAACATTCGGTGGTACACAGCAGCTGCCTGTTCAGCAAGGTGCTGCTCCCTGACCTGCTCATCCAATGCACAGGGCAGATCCTCTCTGATCTGCGCGTTTCGATTTTTATTGCCTGATAGATGCTGATTGATCTCCTGTGATTGCAGCTGGTAGGCCAAGGCGCCATCCTCATGCACCAGCCACTGCTTGCACATCTCAGTCACCTTGCCACTCTTTGGCAGCACCTCAGCTTCCAACCTGTGTGTTCGGATGATATCCTGCTCCCTGGCTGACTCATACCTGTATCTTGCCTCTCCCATGGGCTGATTGGGCTCCATCACTGTGTTGCCATTGAGATATCTGCCTGGATATTGATGCACAGGATGCACACTGTTTGGGTTGAGATCATCCATGGTCTCTGCACGAAATTCTCAGCTGCTCTTGGTGTTACTAGAAGTGATGTTGCTGTTGTTGCCGTGCGGCGGACTGCAGCCGTTCTCACATCATCGTTGGCGTCGCACGCTAAAAAACAGAAATGATTGTAATTTCGTTGCGCGTATTCGACGCATTGTTATTTACCGGAGTTTCATTTGGTGCGCGGTGCGTGTGTGAAGGTAAACAGACGTGAAAAAAGAGGTCACCGGTGCGAATGCGGCCGAGGAACTTTCATAACTGGCATTCCGCACGGCTCCGATTCAGCGGCGAAACGAAGCGCGACCGAAAGAGATGTGAAACCGGTGCACCTGCCAGAGTGCCCCCGAGAGTGAGGTGCTATCAGCACGAATGCACAAATGTGAATCAAAGCGATGCGGCCGATGAGTAGGATGAGTTCCGCGATCACGCATAGGCAGACGGCACGTAGTAAACAAAGAGGAGCGACATGTCCTTGTAAGCAACCCAACGTACAATAAAACTAGTTCACATTTTTGCCGAATTGTCGCGCGTGTCGTACTAATCGAACAAATAGCGCAGGCAACCTAACTTACACTTCCAAGTTGAATTTGCCCGATTCGCCAGCATTATTATTAAAAGATTAAAAGAACATTAAATATTGCCAACACAGCACAGAATAAATATACATTTTAACACATATCATACAAAGGCACGCCGGAACAGTAAGTCTGCAAGAATTTCGTATGCGTTTCGATGTTCAAGAAGTTCTTCTTCACCGCCTGGTTATCCATCATGTTTCTATGCCACTGCATCTAGTCAAATCAAGCATCGGAAATCATTACACATTTGTATAAATTTCATACTCATAGCATACTCACAATGTGTTTGAAGTTTTCCTTTCTCAAATCCACACTGGTTCGGAATAACTTGATTAGATCCGACCTCTCCACCCAAGGCCAGAGGAAA
>JAODGB020007886.1:0-17994 GCA_027574905.2 Earota dentata | reverse complement strand
TGCCAAAACACGCTTGGAAGGCGTTTCTGGTTGTCAATTCCGTCTTTTGAATAAATACTGGGCACTCAGCCACGAGTTTATAGAATATGTTTTGTGTACTTGTATACAGCAGGGTTGAGTTTTAAAAGTTTACGCAAGGTCAAAGAAAACAACTTCAATTGTTTTTGGTTTAAAATTAAAACAAATGAAGAAGTAAACAAGATGAATAGTTCTTCATTTGTTTTCGTCATAACACTCAAACATAACATGCAATACAAACCCTCTTTGAACATTAATTATGAAATGCAAAATGTAAATATTCATAGATAGTTTTAACGACGTAGATAGCACACGTTTCCGACGTAAGCTCGAAATGTAAATATTGAATACGAGTCCTGAAATTATCATTTGTTCCATTTGATCTTTTGCATGGGCATGCGCGCGATGCGTGCAAGGAATTGCGACTTAGCACTTTTAGTATTTTGGATCCTAAATCTTGAATCCGTGTCTAATTATATTTATATTTAGAATATAATCTGTTCGAGTTTAAATTGCTCGATTGATATTTTTAAATGTATAGGATATAAATATCGCTTTGATTAAGTCGAGCAAACTTTACGAAGCCTCAAAACCTATTGAGGGAAATTACTGATTAATTAAAGAATCCTTAAAAATTCCCGCAAGCCAAATAATGTGGTAACACTGGTAACAGTCGCAATTAGATTGTTAGATCAGAAGCTGTGATTCCAAACGGCGCATAAACTAATGACCTTCAACTGAAAGAGTAATTATAGAACTTTTGCAAGTAGCGAAAAACCTAACATATTGGCAAAAGTTTTTGTGATTATTATATAAGAAAAGAAACACAATACACACAGACTTTGAGATATATCCGCTTAAAAGTAAAGTTTGCCAATTTGATAAAGTATTTACTAAAGTAGGCGTTATAAATAAGCTAATTTTATGTTTAAAAGAGAAACTAACTAAAACTAATAGAAACATTTATAAAAAAGTCGAAAAAGTGAAACACACCCTCCCAGTGGGAATCGAACCCAGGACCCTTGGGTCTCAACACTAGAACCTACCAAGTAAGCTAACAACTTCTTGAACGTTGGACAATTTTCTACAGCTTATCAACGACGATTTCGAAGAATTTGTTGAAATTTTGCAAAAATAATATGCTTCGGGTAGGTGATATCTGCTATTTCCTACCAGCGTCTGTTCATCAACCCCCCTGCATCCACCTTATACGTTCCGGGGGCTCGGGGAGTCAGAAAAGAGGACCACCGCCGCTGGGGTTTGATCCGTGGTCCGACTTGGCGAACGTTGAATTCACAGCGCGCTAACCATCAGCCCCCAGGTCTGCCCACCCCCATCCCCAATTTTCAGCCGACTTGAGCAGTCATACCCAGTTTACATATTCGGAGATGTAATTTCAAAAATTAGAATTAAATCTCAAAACGGTGTACGTAGCGGCATCTCATAACCAGAAAACAAATTAAATATTTTTGAATAACAGATGTCTCTACGTACAACGTTTTGAGATCAAAATAAGAACGTTGTTAAGCTTACTCAACAATTTAAGAAACCGTGAACTGTGCGTTCATTGTTTGGTTGTTTTAAAAAGATTTTCAGTTTTATTTGATTATGTTTTAAAAGCAATAGAATATTCGAGTACAAATTCTTACTTACACAATATTTCAGTCTAATTTGGTCTTGTTCATTACAATTACCATTAAAATTGAGTGCCTACCAATTATATACGACCCATTCACATCAACGATACATTTAAAAACATATAACATAACATAATTAATTGCGGGACCTACATTTATCTAATATTTTTGGTTAATACTTGCTTTGTTATTAAAAGACGCGACATGACATGCAAAATGATGATTACTGTGTGTATTAATCGCTTTTCTTCACGGGTTTACTTCAAATCGTAGCAGAAGTGATAGTGTGGTGGATCAGGAGGAATCGGGGGTGGATCCTGCGGAATGGTCACACCTTCTGCATCTAGCAGTCGCAGTTTGATCTCCATCGAGAGGAGGATGTCCAGATCCTTCTCAGCTTCCTTGCTCGCCATGCGCTGTCCGAGCAAGGAATTAATCCCATCGGTCCAGTAAGAAAAGATAAGTTCATCGGCTGCAACGCAGTCCAACGATTGCAGATCAACGCCCTCGAGTGCAAGAGAAAATGCCAACTGATGCGCGGCCTTGCGACCTCGCATGTGCGGGCAGTCCTTGCCGACGAGGAGCGCGCGAATGTCCGACACAGCGAGCTTCGATGTGAGCTCCTCCGTGGACGGCGCACTCTTCTCATCGCAATCGCCGTAGTGCAATACCTTCTGATTCGGAGACAAACGCATGTACCAATACTTATCCTTAATGCGTTGCCCACGCGCTGAATATTTAGTAAAACGCGTGCCTTCGATCAGGAACGAGATGCGCTGCTGGTGGATGAGATTCAGGATATCCGGCGTGATTTGCTCCTTGAGCTCCACGATCGGTTTGGCGTGGGATTCCCACTTTTCACGCGATGTGCGTTCCTGCTGCCATAGTGCAGTAATCTCGCTGTAGGTGAGAAGGAAAAGCTTCGATTTGAGTTGCTCGAGTGAAACAGGCGATGTTTGCAACGCGCGGATTATTTGCTCGCGCACCACCGACGCAACTTTGCCGAAATCTTCGGAAGTAGCGCGCATTTCCTTCCAGGTCTTGTTCAGCAGAACAATGCAAATGCAGAAGGTCTCCTCGAATGGATAATCGTGCGTGAAGAAGAGCGACTGATAAGCACCACCTTGTTCCGAGGGAGATTCACCTATTTTGAGTAATTCGCAGAGGATTCGGACGAGTTCGACGCTGGCGCGACCGAAAGGACATTCGTGTTCATCAGCACGACAACTATTTTCCAATACAAGCTTCGTATAGTTGTCTGGATGATTTCGAGCAAAGTAAATCATGCAGTCAAGCGCTAACAAACCCGGCGGTGTTTCCGTAAAGTCCAGCGCTGGATTGATATCGTTCCGGAAGCCTAGCTTCTTGTAATCGCGCGTGAAACCACCGGGACCTCGAATGTTCCCAGCGCCTTCGCCGTCGAAAGCGATGCGCCGCAGTTCCTTGATTTTATCGTGGCCATCTTGATCCTAACCAACAAAATCAACTCTTCAAAACATTTTCAAGTAGTTTTTGAATAATTTATACCTGTGGATCCATTTTAGTCATCATCCTCTGCTCCAGTAGCCCCAGGATCAAAGTCTGCAGCACATACAACTGATGTGCCATCTCTGCCCCTTCCACAGCACCAGTTTGCAGAATATTTTGCTGAATAACCTGTCGCAGTTGCTTGGATGCTAAGGTAGCAGCAATGGATCTTCTCTTAGCAAAGTCTGCCTTTGTCAAGAGAGCATTAATCAATGCAACAGTGTTCTGCTGCACTACAGAGGACTCTTGCAGATGGGAAATCAGTGAACTGACTGGCACCTCTTTTTCAACCTGCTCATATCCCTGGCTGCTATTTAGCACAATATTCTCCAAGATTGACAGTGCAGCTTGTCCAATATCCTTCTCCTGTGAGGTGTTCACCACATAGCCAGCAATCCTGCTGATAAACTGGCCATCTAAAATGTCCCATGAGACAATGCCATGCTCCATGAGCTCCACAAATGACAGCAAAGTATGAGCCAAGAGATGCCCCTTGGATTTTCCACCCTCAATGTGTTTAATAATCAAAGTAAGACCTTGCTTGTTGATGAACTCAAGTGCAAATGTAATGTCTGCACTCAGTTTGGACAGTTTTTGTACAGCTGCTGTTTTCTCTTCCACAGATCCTGCATTCAGCTTGTGCAGGATATCCTGTGCAGTCTTTGATGGTGAGTATTCCAGGCGGATGACTGAGCCATTCTTGATCTCATTCCGGTTCTTCTCAGTGATATAATTCTTATTGTTGGTGTCATTAAATTGCAGTGCATACTGGTCAGGGTCTGAGAGATTCCACACATTGCACAGCTCTTGGATGATGCATGTGAGCGGTTGCTTTTGATTGAATTCGGTGAGATGCGGCACCTGATCGGTCATCTCGATCGCAATCTTGACGATGTTCGCGTCCTTTGTTACAGGCATTTTGATGCGGTTGGCCCTTCGGACTTCTACACTGATTATTAGAGATTTACGTTTGAGATTCTTCGCGTACCTCACGCAGGTACTCTACGTGGTGGCCGTGATGGTGTTTAGATCATTGCTTCATTGTGAACTTGTGACTAGTGCGTGACTCCACTTTCAATTGCTTGTGCGTCGGTGCTCATTGCTTCAATATGAATTAATTAAACGCGAGGCCAAACCCTAAACAAGAGTCCGGCGGAAGCGCTCATCTTGCTCATAATTATCTTCATCTGACACTGCATGACAACATGACAACTGATGACAACTGGCAAGGTGTTAACTTGGTTGCCTAGGTTGCTCCACTTGCTCTTTATTGACATGTCACCATTGCAACAAGCGTAATCAGCACAACAAACCGAGTGCTTCGTCACTAAATCCACAAATAATGTATTTTTCTAGCTGAAGTCATAACTTGGAATAGATTGTGTATTCAATAAACTGATAACCACTGTGGTTGATAAATGCTAAGTGTAAAAGTCATGCTACTTTCCAATCAATAAAATTTCATTGTGTTGGAACTGCAGGAGGTGTTAACTTGAAAATTATTCAGCTTGCATCCACCTTGATCCAGCTTAAAAAATGGTGAGTTGTTATCTTTGGAAATGATATATGTATGCATTACTATATTTTGATATTTCAGGCTCCTAAAAGAGAGGTGCCACCAGCAATCAGGAAAATTCTGGATCAAGATGTTGCAATCACCAAAGATTTTATTAAGCTTGCAGATAAAATTATGCCTCTAGATAAATGCAAAACTCATTTCAAGGCACTGGAGGTAAAGTTCAAGTATAACCAATTAAAAGTCCACTTGGGAATTGCAAAATTCTAAAATCTAAATGATATTTGATTTATTTTTAGATATCATGTCATGGCATTCCTTGGTATGCATTCTGGATTTGCTTCACATGGCTTTTCAATGATCCCTCACTGATTCAAATGCAAATAAATATGCTTCTTGGTAAATCCACATCAATTTAAACCTTAGTCTGAATTGCTACATGTTACTTCTGTAATTTAAGGTCTAACAGTGGACATTTGTCTGGTTGCTACTATAAAGGCATACACGCGCAGACGTCGCCCAGCCGCAAATACCGATGATGCACTGGGTCAAATTGGACCGGATGTATTCAGTTTTCCGTCCGGACATGCAAGTCGCGCCGTGTTCTGTACTTACTTCTTCATGTGGCTGCATCCAGCTTCTATTCTGCTGCAGCCTTTTATCATCACTTGGGCAGCTGCAGTTTGTGTGAGCAGAGTACTGCTACGAAGGCATCATTTACTTGATGTTATTGCTGGTATTGTTGCTGGCATTACTGTTGGTATTGTAGTTGGGATACTTTATGTTGAGGAGGACACTGCCAAGTGGATTATGAACAGTTTGTCAGATGAGAAGTTGGATGGTGGCGAATTTCATGTTTAATTTGTTGAAATGTTTGAGAATTTGAGATTTTAATCATGTTTGAGTATTTCTTATACTAATATGTAGTGGGAGGGAGTGTTTAGTACTTATTTTGCTGTTTGATATTTGAAATAAAGGGTTTATATTGGCAAAAACTTCAAAAACTCGCCCAAAATGCGAATAAATAAACTTCGTTCACTTGTTTTCACATTTACTCCTAAGAACGGCAACCCAATATACACATGAGAATTATAGGTGTATAACGAGTGTTACAGTACAAATAGATAAATCAAAATATGAATTATACAGAAGAATCAACGAAATTGGTTCCTCAAATGTTGATCTTCAATAAATACATGCATGAATTAGTAATAAGACAGGAAATAAGCATTCAATTTCTAAGACGCATAATGTACACACACAAGTCAAGTATGTATTTAACTGATTTGAGGAATGAAGACTTATTACTTGATAAATACATACTTACAACATGGCAATCCAGTCAGTTGATTTAATGCATTTAATATCAAAGTTATTTGCGCATTCGCCCTACGATTTAAAATCTGTCGCCGTTGTGCGAAATTCAACATGGCACCGAGTGCACGTATTCATTATATTATTCGCATTCTGTGCCATTTCAATTTACATAAGAATAATCAAATCGTGCAAAAAGTTCCTCGCCGAAAACCCGAGCGGATCGTTGACGCTGAAAAATTACATCTTCTTGGCAAACGCAGCGCTCACCATAATCTTAATCTGCACGCAAACAATAAAGAACTATACAGGAAGATACAAAATGGTGCGATTAATAAATTCGATCAGCAGCCTGGCGTCCCTGGAGAAGAATGCAAATCCAAACCAATCAAAGTTTGCAGTTAAAAACATCGGAAAATTTGCATTTTTAGTCTTTATCATTGTATTATTATATGTGATAAACTCTAAACTGCATTATAACTGGCTGTCGAGGTTAACTAACTTTGCAAATGAAACGTACGTTGAAATGGTTTCATTTCTCGATGCACTGGTTTATTACGAGCGGATGCAAACACTGGAGAACGGATATAAGAGGCTTATTGATGATCTGGAAGAAAACAAAATGGCGAATGGTGATGCATGGCGTCGATTTTTGAATCTATGCGAGAACGCCTACAAACTAGATCGCTATCATCGCATCAATGTGTCTGCCACCATAATCTTCGTCTTTGTTTGGATCACATTCGATGCGTACATGTTTTGCAAAGTTTGGACAGAAAATCCGCACCCAAAAATGCTAGATTTTATAAGATGCGCACCGTGGCTGATTTTGCACGCGATTAAGTTGGCTATTTTGGTCGCGAAGCCACCGCAGTGCAAGTATCAGGCTGATAAATGCGCCGCCATCTTGGAAAAGCCAGAAAATCACTTGGTAAGAACATAATTTGAATTTTAAATCGTTTTGAATCACATAACAAGTAAAGTTGGTTGCATAAGATAAATGCATGAGTAAATCACTTTGTAAGTTTATGAAGCAAATTAGCACGTTGCGAGAATGGTAATTATGATAAAGTATGATTTAAAACAGATTTTTTTAAATTATGCAAGGGGGTGATTAAATTTGCTCCTCGTCGTTCGGCGTATTAATTAACTCGCGTCGCGTCGCTTGCATCACGTGCAGGAAGCGCACGTTGCACCAGAATGTTAACAACATCTTCGCAGAGCGTAGATTATTAGTTGATCAATTAATTATACGCTTAATTAATGCAATAAAACGCTTTTTGTGCCTGCAGGACGCTCGCGAGCAGCGCTTCCAAGTCGACGTGCAGTTTTACAGCTACAACAAATGGTTCATCATCGACTATCAGTTCTTCGCCTCGGTAAAGATAACAAACACGACAACAACACTAATTATTGATTTGTCTTGCGTCGTTTCAGATGTTTGGCACCGTGATTACTTACATGTGCATTTTGTATCAGTTCAGCAGCAGCAGCGACAAACAACAAAATTGAGACCTATGGAAATAATGTTGGTTGCATACGATGAAGGCTTGTTCGTCGTTGTGACCTGTAGAAGTAAAATTGGTTGCATACGATCCAAGTATTAACAAATACATTCATATTTATTTTTTAAATATGCGATATTACAAAGAGATTCAAAATCATCATATTCATCTCCACGTATTCATATTCATATTTTATCACCATCGCTTCATGATCCACACCCGCCCTCGTCGTGATCATCATCATCGTTATCGTATTCATAATCAATCGTAATCAATAATCATCCGCTTTGTTTTCAACATGGTTTATCGTACATATAATCGTCGTGAAGTTGTCGAAAGTCGCAATTTAAACGTGAAAAAAACATTTCAAGACTTCTACGCTCAAAGTGAACTTAAAGTAACATTTTACGGATGAAATTGAGCCATTTTAAATCATCAACATACATAATTAGGGTAATAGGGAATAATTTACGATTTACGTGTGGGTTTTTAATGTTAATTTTTGCGAATATGTACAGTATTTGTACTCTTGAGCAAATACTTGTCATAACTTTTTGTTTTAGGTTTTAGCAACAGTAGTACTTGATTAATGCATTTTTAAAGATTTAAAGTAAGTAGTTAAAATGTTTGCTCATGTTTGCATTCAATTATACGTCGATAGAAAATAAAAGCTTCGCTCTGTGTGTAAAAAAACAACTCTTGTAATCTTGTAATCGATATCTCGTATATCTTCTGCATTCTCCTGCACCCCTCGATTTAATATCAATTATAAAACCGTCTTTCTGTATGTATGTATGTAACGCACCTATTGTAAATTGTTAATTGTTAATTGTTTAAATATGTTAATAATAAATATTGTATTTGAGCATTTAGTAACATTCGGTAGAGTTAATGGCAACGCGTTGAGGTTCACTGTTCTGTTTTGTTTTGTAATATTGTAATATGTAAAAGCTATGTTCTCTGTTTTATTGTTTATTTGTAATTGGTTTCATTTTGTAACGCGCTATGTATTAAGTAGACCGCGTGCAGCGCGTGAATGGAGCGGTAACCATGCCAACCAACATTGTTTACAAACAAAATCGGTTGTCATGGTGGCCAGTGGCAACGCTGCGCGCATCATGTGCATGAAATGAAAGTGTTAATTATAGGTTATGTTGGTGTGATTATTTCAAAAAGGAAAATTTCGTTACTCGCTCAAATTCCTCAAATTCAATTTCGCACCAAACGTCATATTAGACTCGTTAGATATAAATGGAAAATAATGTCACTTTAGTTTTGATTCATTCTTTTTTTAAACATCTTTTCTTGATAAAATTTTGTTTTCTTAATTGCTCCTCGAGAAAATATAATCTTGCCGAATTTCCGCGTGTCCCTCCTCCCTTCATTTGCTTATTTTCTTAGTTCCTACAACAACAACCCTGTCAACGTTTGATGCCCAGTCTTATTTATTCACATTTTATTTCTGTTTGCCCGCTTTTCCCCACGTGTGTGTGCCCGACGTGCGGTTTTTCCGATGTTCCGATGTGTCTCGCTCCTTGTTCTTGTAGAAACTTCCTGGATCGTGTTTGCGCGAGTTTCATCTCGCGACGTTTGCGCCTCTTGAGACGAAAATTCATTTCCTCATTTCTCTTTTTGCCCGCGCGTCCTCACCACTCCCACCCCTACTGCCAAACGGTTTCTTGTTTTCCTTTGCGCTGGCAATTTTTACCGTTTTTATGTTTTTACAAGCGCGAGCAACAACAAATAGACGCCGACGCTGACGCCGTAGATATGACAACAACCCGTTTGCCCCCGTCTGCCGGTGTTTTTCCCGCTTTCCTCGCCACGCCCCACGCCTAGTTTTCCTGCACATTCTGCGCTCTGTGTTGTTTTTTCATCGCGCGCACTTTTTTCTATCGCTGTTATTCGAGTTTTTCCTTCGCGCGCGCGCGCGTTTTATGTCTGTGTTTTCTTTGCGTTTTTTCTTCAGCGCGAACCAATTTCCATCCGCAGGAGGAGCGCAAGAATAACAGAAACGCGGAAAATGCGAGGAAGATGAAAAAGAAGCGCGCGCGCGCTCGGCGTTGTTGTTGGAGCGAGCTGAAAAAACATTGTTGCAAGTTGTAAAAACACGCGCAGAAAAAACACGCGGCCACCCCCGGCAGGAAGCGCAGCGGCAAAACGAGGAGGCACATCGGAACAATCCGCCACATCCCACATCGGATGTCACAATCAATTTTTCGCAAGCGCAACGCGACGAAACTGGCAAGAAAATGATAGCTTCACAGCTGCGAATAATTGCGATCGTTTTCGCTACATTTCGTATGAGTTTCTTTTGTTTTCTGTTTAGTTTTGTTTTTGTTTTGTGGTCGTATACAGTCGTATACATTCGGAAAAGTGTTGCACAACATTGACACAATATAATTATGTTCATATCATGATCCGGACGTTGTCAAAAAATACCTATATTCTGTTTGTGTTATCATCTGTACGCGCTGTAACAATAATCGAAGGAAATCAATCGTCTTAAGACTCTATGGCACTTGTAGTTTGTTGCAAATACATTTATTATGTATTGGTTGGTAGTAAGTTGTAAAAATATTGAGAGATTAAATTCGTTCTGTCTGCCTGTGAACGCAAAGCGCAAATCGTCGAAATGTTCGATTTTTGGTTAGTTTCGTTGCTGAAAACAGGGATTCAACTTCAACTGTGAAAGTAAAGCATAATCGTCCGAATGTTTCATTTCGCAAGTGTTTCAAACGAAAAACACATCTACAGCATGTCTCATATCTGGAGTTATATCTTGAATTATCGTAAAATAGAATTTGAGACATTCTGCATTGATTCGAATTGAAAAGTCGAAGAAAAACAAGGGAAAAATTGCATAAACAATCTTGTATCTCTCCTTATCCGTACCTAACCTAACTCTATTCGTTTCACACTTGTATATCATCATATCATTGCATTGCACACATTTTCATGATCACTTTGTCTTCGGTTCGCCAAAAAGCAAACCAAACACACGCTCACTCGTCAATTCGTCAATTCGTCATCGTATCTCTGTTTGTTTGAACGTTTAAATCTCCTTAATGTAAATCGTATATATTCGTATAATATATGCGACGAATTTTTGTGTGTATTTTGTGTATTTTACTTCATTTGTGTGTGTGTGTTCTGGTGGGGGGTGGTTTTTTAATCTTAGAGGTCAATAAGTGTACATGTAATTGCAACTTTTAAATGCATGTGTTGGGTGTGTGTGTGATCAGTTTATTAATTAGTTATTTTTAGTTCTTTTTAATGTAACTTTAAATGTATGTATATGAATATAATGTTATGTATATTATGTACATAGATATTAGTAGAAATAATTGCAATTTGTTATTAATAATAAGTATTCTGTCACTTATTCACCCTTATTCATATGCTTATAGCGAGTTCCTTAAACGTTAAATCCATAGATTTTAAATATTTAATGCTTAGATTTCCGTAAATTTCAAATTTCAATGATCGATGAAAAATGTAACGTTTCGTGTGTATTGGGTTGCATCTGCGTGTGTGTCTGTGTGTGTTTTTTGTATGTCCTAAGCACTAAGTCTAAACGTCTAAATATAATTAAAACATGTATAAACACATTCTTTATAAGTGTCAATTTTACAAATAATTAAGTACGTTTAAATGCTATCACGAGTCGATAAGTCTTTTAGCTCCAATTTCATTGTGTTTCAATTTTGAAAATTTTGACAATTTAACAACAACTCAACGAATACGCTACAACTAGTAATCGTAATTAGTAATGCGTCGATGAAAATATCCTTGCGTGTTGTGTGTGTTTGGTGTGGCATGTAATGTGTGAAGGGCGTTTAAAAAGTGTACGATTGCTTGGAGGGATGCATACAGTTACAATATTTGTGGTTATGATTGCTGGCTTTGTTTCTGTAAAATTGTAAACTGTAACTTGTTACCTGCAAACTGTCAACTGTAAACTGTAAATTGTAAACTGTAAATTGTTAGCGAGTAGTCTCCCGATGGCGTCCTCTGTCTTCAAACCTTCCTCTTGTTATCAGGACCTCATCCTTATAACGCTTAAGAACTAAAAACTTAAAAACTACGTGAACCTGTCTGATAAATCTGTTTATTATGGCCTATGCATGTACGTAAAAACGGGCTTAAAACTGTAAAAATGTAAAATACAATCTGCAAATCTGGTACGCTTGTAATCAGTGAATGGGAATTAAATCTGTCAATCTGTTTGTATGCTATCAACTGTCAACTGTCAACTGGCATTTGGTAAGATTAAGTTTTAAGTTATAAATAGTTCATGTATCTGTTACGGTTAGTGTTACTGTTTACTAGGTTTTCGTCTATTTTATGCATTTTTATGGAAGACACTGTAATTGCTATTGCGGCTGCATTTTGAGGTTAAAACGCACTCAGCTATTCAATAAGGGCGACAACGTCGCAACGAAATAGTCTGTTATTGCAAATCGCACCCATCATGTGGCAAATATAACAAACCACCGGAAGACCCCCGTTCTGCATAAGGAGTTGAAATATCAATATCAATATTAATATCAATATCAATATCACTGTTGTGGAAAATTGTATACGCGCAATTGGTATCGTCAGTATCATCAGTATCAGTAATTAGTATTGGTTTCGTATTCGTATTCGTATTTGTTTTGTGTTTTCCTGTTTTCCAGCTGAATTCTCGATGTGGTAGACAGATTTATGCGAAGAGGTTAGGTTTTGCAACATTCATATAAAAATAATGGAGTCTTTTTCTTTAAACATCTACCCAAAAAAAAAACAACTAAATTATAACCTTACTTTGCCTGTTTTTACAGAAAGAAAAAAAAGAAAAAAAAACAATAAATGTTGTTTCACACCATCATTAATTAACGGCTACAAAAGTTTTACAAAAAAAATTAATAATAAATCAATATGCATATGTATAGTGGGTAAAATTTACAAATAAACATACACTTGAGACAAAAAAAAATGCAAAAATGTAAAAAATAAAAATAAAAATAAAAAAGTAACTCTAATTAAACGTGCCTTAGTCTTAATGGACTATGTAATCCTTGTAATAATAGCTCCATGCTGCTCTCCATTGCGGGGATGTACGGGGGGTGTGTACGTTTTAAATATATTTTATGTATGTATATAAATCGTGTCTTTCGGTTTCTCATGTATGTAGTATTAGGTATAAGGTATAGGTATACGCTTTGGAAATTCTTCGTCGCCGATGCGCAAAACAAGTCGAGTCACAATCCTAACCTTAAACTCTCTCGCCTCTTCATCGCCATCGCCATCGTCAGCGCAAATATTGAAATATAGTAAATGTTAAATAACGTGTAAGTTTGTAACTTTTTAAAGTGTTTTGCTTTCCTTTCAGTTTTCATTTACATTTATAAAAATTAATCGTATACGATTTATGTTTATCAATGCGCACTCTGTATATACAGGCCGCCATTTTATCTTGCAGCCGTTGTGTGTATCACGTTCGCAAAATAACAACGCAAAAAGAACGCTGTTCGTGTGAGTGTGTTTCGTTCCCATATTCTTTAAGTAAATAAATCTGTTTCTGTTCGTTTCTTTAGACTTATTTCATAAGTTTGATTGTAACGATTTTTTAGTATAATTGCACAATAATTAATATGTAGTAGGTAGTACTTTCCTTAAAATCGTATCGTTTTTGTTTTTTTTTTGTGTTTTGTTTTATATTTTCCGCGCGCGCCGTCGTTTTGAGATTCATGAATCAAAGAATCAAATTAAGAGCGAATAAACAGTCAACGAATTCATCACATTGTAGGCATTGTGGAAAGCGCCTCTAGCAGGGTGGAAATGTGAGAAAATCAAGATTTTCAATCTCGATCTAAGTACGTTCCCGATGTGAATCGCGCTCGCACCCTGAGAGGGTTTTTCCCGCCCAAAAACCAGCATCACTAATTCGCACCGCAAGTTTGAAACTTTTTTCAATTAAAAAAAAAACACGTTAAAATTTAAACATTGAGCTTCATTTATGAGATCATATCAACTAACATTGCTGCAATTTTGAATTTAAAATTCGCCACCGAATAAATTACCGCTTACCGAACCGCACAGCGTGTGATTAAACATCTTGTCAAGTGTAATAGTATGTAGAAATAGAAACTAACGCCAAACAACTAATTAAACTCGATTATTACAAATATTACATTTAAGAGATCACATTTGGGCATTATTCAGCAACGTGTTTCCTTTGCGCCAGCAAACAAACCGCGCGTTTTTTTTTTGTTTAAAAACTAAGATCCGTATCCGTATCGTTTAAAATCGCTTTAAAACCGCTTCTGCGTCGTCTTGATCGTTTCTAATCTAATCGTACATACAATGAATAGCTAATGAGTTCCGTTGCACCTCGGATAACAAACCCAACATTCAACAATTTCCCCCACTCTGTCTATCGTTTCTTTCTTTCTTTCCTTTGCTCGTTCGTCTTTTCATAAGAATGCGTGTAAAAATAGTATTGCCACTCTTGTTTCGTGTGTTTTTATGTTTCGTGATCGTCGCTTGTGTCGTTTATTTACCTGTGTTCTGCATCTCCCTTCTTTGCTTCCCTGTTGTTTGTTGTAGTTGTAGTCGCAGGTGTATCATTTGCAGCGTCTAATTAATCAAAAGAGACAAACAAATGGGCCATCGGCGGTGGAATAAACAAAAGATAACCACCAGCCCAGCCAGCATCAGCAGTCGCATCAGCAGGAGGGACAAAAGATTCATTCCCATTCGGTTTTCTTCATGCTTTCTTCCTGCTTTCATCCCAGCACACGTGCTGCAGTTTTTGTTTGGATCCTCGTCAACGGGGGTGCTTTTTGGTTGCTTCCAAGGAAGAAAGGGGGGGGGCGCGTTATCGATTATTTACATGACACCCGTCCGGTCAGCCGACCGCCTCCAGGCTGGCGACCCTGCCGATGGCCGGTCACTGCGCCGGCAGCGCCCCGTTCGGCGGCTTGAACTCCGGCGCGCTGCTGGGGAACTGCGCGAGGCTGGTGGGTGGATTGAAGCCGGGCGCGTAGCACTGCGGGAAGTACAGCTCCGGCTTGATGACCGCGCTCGGCGTGAGCGCGCCGCGGCCCAAGTTGAGCAGCGCCCCAGGGCCGCCATTGCCGCCATTACCGCCATTGCCGCCATTGCCACCATTGCCGCCATTGCCCGGTAACGCCGGCGTTGAGCTCGGATTCGGATTGTTGCCATTGTTGCCGTTCAGCTTCGCCTCGGCGGTCTCGCGGCGCGACTTCGCCGTGTGCGGATTCATGTGGTTGTCGATGTGCTTCTTCACCTCCGGCTCGGTGGCGAAGCGCCGCCGGCAGTTGGGCATCGGGCAGCAGAACGGCCGGTCGCCCTGGTGCGTGCGCGTGTGCTGGTCGAGGATCGCCTTCTGCCTGAAGTCCTTGCCGCACTGCTGGCACTTGTACGGCTTCTCGCCGGTGTGGATGCGCAGGTGCTGGTTGAGGATGGTGCGCTGCCTGAAGTTCCTGCCGCAGTACACGCAGCCGTAGGGCTTCTCGTTCGTGTGGATGCGCAGATGCTGCGTGAGGTGCGACTGCTGGCGGAAGCGCTTGCCGCACTCGGGGCAGGGGTACGGCCGCGACTCGATATGTATGCAGCCGTGCTGCAGCAGCGTCGACTTCTGCTTGAACTCCTTCTGGCAGATCGGGCAGCGCACGTAGAGCGGCATGCCGGCGGAGCGGCCGTGCTGTATCACGTCCGGCAGCTTGCCGTTGCCGCCCTGCTGCTTCAGATACTGCAGCGCGCCGAAGTTCGTCGACGAGCCGAACACCGAGTGGCTCATGCCCTTCTGGTCCTTGAAGTACGCCGGATACTGAATGTTGCTGGTGACGCTGTTCGGCGAGAAGCAGCCGCGGTCCGTTTGCGAGTCGCCGTCGCCGTACGTGGAGGCCACCTCCTCCTTGCCCTCGTCGGGCGGGAAGGGCACATCCTGCGGCCAGAGGGTTGGGTGCAGACCATTTTTAAACACGAGGTGTGGACTCACATCTGTTCAGAACACACAAAACACAGTAATGGTTATTACCCATGTTTTAAAAAGGAAATAAACGTAAAATTAAATGCGACAGAACAAGCTAGGCAACCATATATGCAGCTATCAAAGCTACGTACGGTTATAGCTCGTAGTAACTCATTCGCACAATGCAAGGCATGTTTAAAACAAGTGTCACTTTAATACGACTACTGTGACTGTTTTAACGTGTTCTTAACTTAATAAAACATGTATGATAGCATTATTTTAAGTTTTTCTGGGTTGAGTTGCGTTGTGATTGTGAATATTACGTTATGACGGACTATAACTAGCATATTTGGTTGCATATTTGGTTGCCTACGTCAGATAGTACGTCGCAGCTGATTCCGTCACATTGAGTGATTTTTATAACTTTCAACTAAAATCGTGATAGTGATTCGTTTTTTACGACCAAACTCTAACCGCCCGTTCGGCACAAACCCCTAAACGCCTAATTGCATGACGGTAATTTAGCAAGTGATCAGTTTCCAAGAATCGCGAGCAGAATTTCGACCAGGTCTCGACTCCGAGAGTGGAAAATGGAGTTCGGTCGCGGGCTGAAGGTAAGAGTATGGCCGCGCTTGTTTGCCTTTCGGACACTCGGGCCGCGCAGGCCCAGCAAAAAAACAAGAGTAGCGTAGGTTAGGGGGCGCTCGCCTTGGTGTGTGCGGACGTGCTGGTTGAGGATGGCCTTCTGTCGGAAGTGCTTCCCGCACTCCGGACACTCGTACGGCTTCTCACCGGAGTGAATGCGCAAGTGCTGGTTGAGGATGGCGCGCTGGCGAAAGGTGCGCTCGCAGTAGACGCACGCGTAGGGCTTCTCGTTGGCGTGGATGCGCAGATGCTGGGTGAGGTGCGACTGCTGCCTGAAGCGCTTGCCGCACTCGGGGCAGCCGTACGGCCTGCTGTCGGTGTGGATGCGCTCGTGCTGCAGGAGCGTGCTCTTCTGCTTAAAGTCCTTGCCGCAGGTGAGACACTTGAAGAGGCGCAGCTCGCTGCCGATGCCCTTGGCCTTCATGCCGTTCTGCTGCTGCTGCTGCTGCTGCTGCTGGATGACGTCGGGGAGGGCGGCGGCGGCGGCCGCGGCTGCCGCCGAGCGGATGTCCTGCATGTTACCGGTGTACTGGTCCAGCTGCGGGCCGTCGGAGCCGAGCGAGGTGAGCGCCATTACGCCCGGCTGTTTGAGATAGTGCAGCGCTGAGAAGCTGCCAGCGCCGAGCATGTGCGGCGGCATGGGGGGCGGCGCGCTTGGCGGCGGCGGCGCTCTGGCGTACTGCTGGTAGCTCTGCTGGTTGAGGTCGCTGGGCGGGAAGCACTGCGACGCCGGCCGCGTGTCCATGTCCATCGAGGGCTGGTCGTTCGGCAGGTCATCGTCGCGGCTCTCCGCCTGCGTGGCCGGATAGGGGGACGGCGCCGGCGAGGGTAGGCTCTGGTCGCGCGGCGCCACCGTGTCGGCCTCCACGCCCAGCGGCACATTGGCGGGATTCAGCGAGGACTGCTGCGGACTGGCGGCGCCGGAAGCCGTCTGCGGCGGCGCCTGCTGCTGGGCGGCGGCCTGCTGCTGCTGCTGCTGGTGCGCGGCGAGGTTCGTCGCGTAGCTGCTCTCCTGCGAGCCCCACTGCATCTGCGTGCGATCGATGCCGTCTTTGTAGAGGACGTACGGTGCGCTCGAATCTGGAAATGGTTTATTTTAGATCGCGCGCCGTTGATGTAAAAATGGAATTACAGGAAGTCAGAAGTCAAAGTCGACGCTCAAAACATGCGCGAGTTTATCAAAGCGTTGGCGAGTTTATCGGCCTGCGAAATTTCGTAAAACTGCAAAGGTCAGTGTCTTATCGCAAGTGAATAAAACTGCGCATGATGCAAAAACTAAGCTAGACAATAATTAGAATCCCGAACTCAATAGTTGTCGGGTATATAAAAGCAGCAATCAGGAATGCAGGCGATGGCCAACGAAAATGAAATTAATGAAGATGAAGTTTGGAGATGGGAGAGAAAAAAACGAGTTCTCCGCGCCCGCCGAAAGTAAAAGTTTTGTTGAGTTAGGTTATTATTGGAATGCCGCGCCGCGCGCCGCAGCGAAAGAATTCTATCAATCATCCATGCGCCATGAGCCATGAGCCATGAGCCATGAGCCATGAGGTCCTACCCATTGCCTACCACTAGCAGCACCGCTTGCAGAGACCTGCGGATGAGCGGCCCCGGCTCGGTTATTTGTTGAGCGCGGCCGGGCGCGGGCCGGTATTGTGTGCGCATGCATATGCGGCGGCGATTAAACCATGAATAACCAGTTTTCGGAGTGTGGCGCGCGGTTCGGCAGGTCCGGGGCCCCGAGCCGCCCGAGCACCCGACCGTCTGGGCACCGCGCGCCGCGCCGCGCGGATAAAAAATATATTGTGGAAGATTAGTAGACGCAAGGTCAAGGTTTAGTCATCGCGGCGCGGC
>JAODGB020007871.1:0-13554 GCA_027574905.2 Earota dentata | reverse complement strand
CATGGAAAGGATTTATATGGTGATGGGTTTGCAGTGTGGTATGCCCGGGATAGAATGCAAATGGGTCCTGTGTTTGGAAGCAAGGATTTATTCTATGGGTTGGCCATCATTTTGGATACATATAGTAATCACAATGGAGCTCATACTGTAAGTATTGAAAGCCAAATTTTGAGTGTATAAGATACAGAGAATTGTAGGATGCATTATTTCACTTATTTTAGCATCAACATCCATTTATTTCTGCAATGGTAAACAATGGCACTATGAGTTATGATCATGACCGAGATGGCACACATACACAGCTTGCTGGCTGTGAGGCAAAGTTCAGGAACTTTAATCATGATACACATATTTCCATAAAATATGAGAAGGATGTGTTAACAGGTTTGTTCCACAATTTACACTTATGCCGTTTCCGATTCATTGTCACCTAGTGTACACCATGAGCCTATTCTGTCAATGATGTTAAATTAACAATAGAACATGCGGATTTTGCACAAGAGTACACCAGTGCACTTTTTCAATTACATACATATTTTAACTCGTGCTGCAATAGCAGCAGTAGGAATCATAGTAGAATTTTGATTGCATTATTGGTACATGGGCACCATTGGTATGTGTATTCCAGAGCATACCAGGGTACTCATGAACCTATTTTGGAAAGTGTGTACGTGTACATAATGTCGAATCATTTTGTCCGCGAAATTTAACTTTGCAAATACCGTTCAATGGCCGTGCTCTGTACAAATCTATTTGATCATTCATGTTTTTTTTTTGTATGCGTTCAATTGCAGTATCAACTGACATTGAAAATAAAGCAGCGTGGAAAGAGTGCTTTAGCGTGGCTGGTGTCAAACTTCCGACCGGATATTATCTTGGCCTTTCGGCAACCACGGGTGATTTATCCGATAATCACGATATTCATTCGATTAGGTTTTATGAATTGGATCTTCCAGAAGACGTAAGTACATATTTTGTTACAGTAAACTTAATCAGTTCACAGATGCTTTCACGTCACTTTTGGGCGATTAACTGAGTACATATGTGCAAAGTGTACAGTCTGCCGTTGCAAGTAGGATGCGAAATAAAAGACCCAAGGCAGAGTTTGAAATCGGGTGCAATAACATGCAAAAACAGTAGTTACTCGCTCAGTCATGGAGTTACATAATGAAATCTGTTCAGTTTAACTGCATTTTGTGGGGCCTTTAACTCAGGCAGCTGAAGCTGGATAATCAAAACAGCGCCTATCTTTAACATCAAGATATGTACTCATATTCTTATTTTGAGAAGATGCATTAACTTTTTACGTTTTTAATGAGGCTAATGAAAATATTATGTTCGTTAAGGCAAATAATGAAGATCGTTCAAAAATCACCCCATCGGCCACATTTTTCGAGCCTCCACGTGATCACCTCGACGATCCGAAGCCTTCGTCGCTGGGCGGCTTTAAATTGTTTCTTCTGATGCTCATCGGCGCGTTGGCGGTCATCACCTGCGTCGTGCTAGGCATCATGTTCTATCAGCAGCAGCAGCAAACGAGAAAACGTCTTTATTAAGGAAACCCCCTATTTCTTATTGTATTTTCATTTACAAATCCTATACAAAGCTATCTATTACAAAAAATATTACACCTTGTGAATTGTCCACAAAACCATCCATGTTTTATCCAAGAGATATCTGTATATCTAGTCAATCAAGGAAACAAAGTGTGCCAATAAAACAAATTTTAACATTTGGGGTAGCATCAACAACAAGAAGAAAACCACACGAAACTGAAATACCATACATATACGTTATCAGTTTATTCTTTTACAGTTTACATCATTGTTACAGCAAACATTTATTTTAAACTCGATTTTGTGTGACTCTCCTTCTAAAATATGTACGTAAATGAGCAACTAAAACCAGCCTTTGTTTGAAAGTTTCTGTAAGTAATTTTTAGTCTTGACTGATTCGATTGCATCTGTGGATATTGTTACATGTTCATCACATAAATCACATTATTTGGTATGCGTTTTATTTTTAATTGGGGGCCAATAATTGTATATTTTGCACCATCAATATGTGACAAAACACTAATTTGCTATAACTGTCTACAAATTCTATTATTGGCGGGATCGACATTTTTGTATAATTCTTAATAAAGACATATTAAATTTTTGTATCATATGTATAAAGAAATTTAAGTGTATGACTAGCACTCTCAAGTTACCCTTGACATTTTATATTTTAATCCACATTTTTGGTTTACATTTTGTTTGTTTAGTTAATTGATAAGGGTTTCGTGTAAAGTTGAACTGCATCAAAAATATTAGTCATTTTTGAACGCTTCACATTTCTTCTAGCAACATGTCCATTTCATATAGCTGTGAAAGTTCTTACATTGCCAACATTTACTAATTGTTACAACTTGCGCCAACTACAAGTGTTACATGGAAACATCAAAGTGTAAATGATTACATATCTTCTATCCATTATGTGTTTTGTTTTCTCAACAATAAAACAGTAGAAGTGTACATATAGATGATATAGATCAAATTTGCTAAAGTTTATGTTTACTACTTCTACAAGTGCCAGACAGTATGTCTAAGACTTTCAAGGAAATGGACATGACGCTCGTGCTCGCTAGTTTGAAATCAGTTGTAATTCTTTGAAACTCTGCGTTGGACTTTGTTTTTGGAAGTAGCTTGCATAATATTATAAGTACAATCAATACGTAGATTTCATAAACATCTTTTCATCAATGAGTATTACATAGTGTAGTCGATAACGTGCCCGGCTAGCACGGCTGGTCGTTACACGTGCCGACTGCACCATTACAATTTAAGATTAACATAGAATATACGTGATACATTTAAAAACATCGATAAAATATTTTCCTTCCTTCGTACACAGATTAAAACAGTCACCATGGTTTAACAACGATATAGAATTCTTAAATATGTTCATCCCCTATTCTGATGCATTGCTGCTGAATTCGTGAGCATGACTATCATAAATTATTCAATGAACGCGAACTAAGAAGCATAAAGACACACTACCATGAATACATTCGAAATTATGCGCATGAGTAATGAACTAATGATTATAATAAGAAAGTATTCGTTTTATAAAATCAATCTTTTAAATACAAGTAGCTTTACACCTTGTTTTAAAAATACCATTCAACGTTGAACATTCCTGAATAAAAATGTACCAATTTGAATCATTTCGGAGATGAATCTTTAAACGGTCGTTTCGCGAAATATTTTCACGGGGTTGTCAATATTCTTTATGTAAATATATCTCGTCACTGTAGACGAATCGATAACGCTATCGTTACTATTCGTATTTAGAGACGGTGTGATTTTATGGTCCGCATTCCGTACGTTCAGGCCTGTTGACAAGTCATAACATTTGTAATTTCCATACAATTTATAGTTATATAGCACGTCAAAAGCACTGCAAATAAAATTAAAGTCTAAAACACACAAATGTAACGCCTCGACTTTTGGAATGTTTTCGCGCACATTGGTCACGAAATTCTGGCATCTATTTTGCAAATCGCTTTAAATTGCAAAAAACAGGAATGCATCGACGTCTAGCATCTAAATTTGATTAATTAAATTTAATAGTTTCATATTGATGCATCATAATTGGTTACAGATTGAATGCACGATGTTGAACATGATCGTGTATTCGCTTCTCGAAAAATTATGTTAATTATATTTATGTACATTTAATATCACAGTAAAACAATTCATGACTGAATG
Source organism: Earota dentata (assembly GCA_027574905.2). Taxonomy (NCBI): domain Eukaryota; kingdom Metazoa; phylum Arthropoda; class Insecta; order Coleoptera; family Staphylinidae; genus Earota; species Earota dentata. The sequence continues at coordinate 9,802 of JAODGB020007871.1, read as the reverse complement.
TCAATTCGAGTCTCGATTGGTGTCGAAACGAAAACATTCCGTTATCACCGCGTCGTCCCAATTAAAATCGTAAACAAGGCATCAACGTAACGAAAAAATCAACTCTTGCATCAAACGACTGGGGCAAACAAAGCAGACATGTATGGAACTAAACGTAAAATGTTAAGAATGCATACATCGACTACGATATGTACGTTTGTTGGCATTAAAATGCAGGAGGGCAAAACAAAGGGGATATTAACGTTAAATAAATCTAAGTAAATCTAAATCACAAAATGCTACAGCAACATCTACATTCGCAACTCGTTTTACTACGCTCCACGTGATCGTCATCATCGCTATCAGACTTTTTGCGAGAGGCTTTTGTTTTGCGCTCGTCGTCGTCATTTTGTCCCACGAGCTTTGGCACTTTGAGCGGATCGACCTCGCTGTAAGGAAACATCAGCAGCTGCCCACCGCCATCGTCATGCAGGCGGCCGGCGGCTGCGCTCGTCTGCAATTCACTCATGGCGCGCGGCCGATACGCATCCACGCCTGCAGCGTCTCCGATCACTGGCAGCTCGGCGACGTTGACATGCTGCGACACGCTGCGTGTGATCGCCATGCTCGGCTTAGAGTTCTCCTTCAGGAACGTCTCTAGCCGCTTCTTGAGCAGCATTGGCGATACACTCGTGCGGCGCAGTTCGCTCAGCACGACGTCAACCTTCTCAGGATTAGGCGAGTGCGATTCGGCGCTTTCGGGCGTGTACGGATCGTGCTGCAGCATGTCGCGCGTCACCGGCTCGTGCAACAACTTCGGATTGATCGTGATGTCGTTGGAGCTGTGTTTCAGGTAATCGCTCATGTCGATCACGTTGATTGTCACGTTTGCAAACTGACTACAGCACGGGCAATTCATTGGCAAGCAATAATCGTTATGATGACAACACGTAATAATACCTGAGTTGGTTAGGATTGATGTTCGTAAATACACCGGCTGCAAGAACAATAGATCAAACATGTCAATAAAATACCAGGGCTAGGCCAAACGGGCATAGGATTCATAGGAATATCTTACAATGTTGATACTTCTTTTGCTCACTTGCCACACACTCTAAGTCATGTAAATACACGTCAAGGTCTTCAATGAACAAAAGATTGTATCACAACTATTTTACATGTTGTACTAAATGTTTGGCAATTATTTACTTGTGATGCAAGGGAAACTCATGAAAAGTACTTATGCACATGATCATGATATAAAATACCTCTTCACTCGCCAACCGCAAGCGACATGTGAAAATCCAAATAAACCGGCTGCAGGTACAGAATAAGAATCATACAGCCTCGAGATTTTGAAGTTAGATGTTCAGAGTACAGTTTCTCTGCATAAAACAGATAATGTGCATCAAACAACTCTTACCTTGTGGTCTCCCATGCAAGTGTTCTGTCCCATGAGATCATATTCTATGTGGTCAGTCTCATCAATTAGTTTTTTGGCTGTGTGGCTGAGGAGGACGCGATCACACCACGCCGGGCAGCGCGTCTGCATGTAACTTGCAGCCTTAGACAACGTCTCCTCGAATGGATACGAAGGCGCGAAGGTTAACGGAAACTCGAGTAGCGTCTCCTTGAACGCTTCCACTTCTTTATCATATGGCTTTAACTAGGAAAATTGTGCAACGTTTTATTATTTGATAAGCATTTCAAAAACCTGAATGTTGCATACCCAATCTTCTGGAGGTTGGCTGAAAACTCCCTGGTGGTCTGCATGATTGAACTCTTTTTTACCGACTGTGAGCACAGCGTCTTGGTCCTCGTTCCTGTACTGCAGCTTGGAAAACTCGTTGTTCTTATTGTTCTGTATTCGAACAGTCGTCAGCCCTTCGGTGAGTTTCTACAGTTGTTTGAAATAGTGTTATCGTGAGTAGGCACAGGAAACGTAAATCAGAGAGCGAATGTGACAGCAAAGCGAGTAGTCCGCACCTTGATAACGCCGTCGGTGTCGGTGCGGAAGTTGAAGTCGCCGAAGAGGATGTACGGCACATTATCGTACTCGTCGTTATGGAAGCGCTGCAATGTGTGCTCCAGCGCGCGGCGTCGGTTTGTGCAGTACACGGATGGAGACGTCTCCATCGCGACAAAATTCGACGCGTCGTGGAACAAGTGAATGTTGATCAGGTCAAACACAGTGCCTTCTATCGACCAGCGCGTTCGTAGGAAACCTTTTCGTGACCATTTACACTGTATGAAATAATCATAGTTTCATTAAAATCACACAAATAGCAGGGGAAATCAATAGTAGGAAGGTCAGACTGGTCAGGCTTATTAAATGCTAAATGCCAAATAATTGGTGCTATACTCACTTCTGGAAAGAAATTTTGTGGGAATTTGGACTTTTCCTTTGTTTCAACTGCTTCAATATTTCCTGAATGTGTTTCCTTTCCAACACAAGGGACAAATTTGACTTCTTTGAAATTCCATATTTGAACATTTTCAACTGCTTCATGGATAAAGTAGAAATTTCCAAGTGCCTTCAAAATAATACACAGCATTGAACAAACAATTGCCTTTATGATGGAGATTAACATACAGTGAAATGTTCTGCTGAGCTGTAATCCTCATCCAGGTAGACCCTAATTTTGTCATACAATCTGAGCTCATCTGAGGACATCAGCAAGTTGACAAAGTGCTCAACATGCTTCATACTATTTTCATAGTTCTTCCCACCAACTTCTTGGCAATGCAATGCGATGATCTTTGGTGCCAGCTTTGATATTGTTGATAAAAATTCATCAGTCCAAACTTGCAACATTACTGAGGGCTGAAAAAAATATGTTCATTAAAACAAGGGAAACTTATCATAAAGCTAGTATTATTTGTAGTTATTTTGTAGTTATTTTGATACGGATAAATGCAAACTCAACACTCACGTTTTCGAATATCGATCCCACATTAGCAGTGACTAGAAGCACGGGGATGCTGGAGCTCATTTTGGAGCGGTTGCAGTGCGGCGACGAGTCGCCTCGATGCTGGGAAAACAATACGCCGTGAACGTGAAGAACGCGGCCGCCCGGGGTAATATTTCACTGCGCCGTGTCGATTCGCCTTGACGACGCGAAGCCGTCGCTCGACATCAACTTGTTATTGCGGCGCGCATCGCCGCCCCGTCGAGCTGGCGCGCATCCTTTCATTCACGCGCACTGGGCACTGTGTGACCGCACGACTCTTTTCCGGCGATATTGCTTGGCCTCCTGCACTGTCGATCGACCACGGCGGCGCCCACCTGTTTACACAATTTATTGTGTAAATATAATGTGGGGATTTTATAATGCATTTACTCCGCGCGCAGCTCGAGAGTCAGCGCACAACCGTGCCTGGCGTACGACTGGCTCGGGCGCGCGTTATTATTGGCGTGCGATTCGAGCCGTACTCCGAGGCAGTGCCAATGCCGAATGGGACTTTGAGTGTATGTCGTGCGTTTGCGCCGAGCTCCAGGCTGCTGGGTCTGCTTGGTCTGCTCCCAGCAGCTCCTAGCCGTAGTGATCGGTAGTGATGTACATCGCGCTCAGTCCTGCGGGCAGCTTGTACAGAGTCTGTAGAAGTTACCTTTGTCACCTTTGTTGAGAATTTTCTGTTGACTAACAGTCAAGGTTGACTAACAGTCATAGGGTTTCTTCTGCCTTGTTAAAATTGAATAAGTACCTATATCTCTGTTAGGATGTAGATAGTTTATAATCTGCTAATTTATCGAGTTTGCTGTAGAACTAAAGAAGTTAAACAGCAGGTCTTTCAGAAATATGTACATATGTATGTAGTTAAAACGTTGACAGTGGTTATTGATTTCAAAGATTAAATAAAGTTTAATTCCTAAAATTGTACCTGGAATTATTGCTTCTATGTACATTTACTCAATGAGCTGGCTAAATAATTCAACAACTTAAATCATTGCCTGAGGATTTATGAACTACCAACGTGCGTATTTATTTGGAGAAGACCTTGAATTTAACGGCAGCGATTAGGGGGCGTTAATTATTTTACGCTTTACCGCACGAATTGTGTAAATTTTAAGTAACAAACTTCGTCATTGCTGAACGTGCGTCAATATTGATTATACCATATCTGGCGAAGACGGGGTCATCTAACTAGAGCGAGTACGACATCGACATTCACATGAATGATGATTTCACTTGTGTTTAGATCAAGACTTATTATTGCACAAACCAAGAATTTGCCCAGACATAAATAGACAGTTGTCTTGATTATTTCATACACACAATAGTGTATGCTATAGCACATAATACAAACAATTACTTTATTTTTGGATATGTTTTGAATATTTATACATATTATTTTTATCTTTTATTGATCATAAAAAATATACATACATATACACATTCACTGAAAGTGAATTAATTAAAGCATATTCCATTTTCATGTTCAATAAAACATTTAGAACTGATATTATAAGCTATTTAGTCTTAAAAAATGTTGCTTAATCAAAATTGTAATTTGATTTGTTCCAATTCTTTAATTAGATTATCCAACTGACTTAGATTCATTTCAAAACTTACTGTTTTATCACATTCTTTGCCATCATTTTCAGAATTTATATTATTGCAAATGCAGTTTAAATCAACATGAAGCAATGGTTCACTCAGTGAACTTAACTTTGAACTACCCATTATCCATTTTAACTTCCAATCAATGTTTTCAACTAAAGGAATGTTGCTTTGCAATAATTGCTCTTTGACCACTGCACTGTGAATGTCCTTCTTTCTGATATTAAAACAAGTCCTGATTTCATCTACATGTATACTACCCAAATCATCAAGCTGTGGAGAAAAGTCTTCTTGAAATATATGTTTCCTGTAGATTGTCTGTACAAAGTTCCTTGCTAGCTTGTGCTCCTCTGCTGTCCATTCAATATCATCCATTCCATTGTGGAACTTTTCATGTTCCTTGCCCACAAGTTCATCAACACATTGATGTAAAAACTAAAACTGACATATGAAATATCCGTTGCAATATATACAACTAGTGGTAATTACCTTTTTCAATACTGTGATATTGGACAATTTAAGCAAACAATTATGATCTGTTGTACTCGCCATTATTATAACAGATGATGCAGAGTTGATCAATATATCCAGCATATACAGGTCATCCAACTCTCACAAATCTGAAGAAGTCCAAAACAGGCCAGAACAAACCCAACATACCTGCACTCAACAGTGAGCAAGTGACCGAGGTGAGCATTCTGAGTGCTCCTGCACAGACCTGTCAACAACTAGGTTATGTGTGTCAAGTATGTATGTATGTATGTATATGTAGTATGTGCATTCATCCATGCATACGAGGCATACATATGTGATTTCAAATGTCATCATTTACAGTTAATCATTTACAGTTAATCAAGTTTCGAATGCTGTAAATTTACTTATTTTAACTAAAAAGTTCAGTTGTATGTACATATCATGTGTGTGTACATATTTAAAAATGAACAAATCCATACATACTCTTTAATGTGCTGCTATCTATTATAGCTATTATTCGACATTCTGTCAAAGTATTAATATCCACTGCTAGATGGCGCCACGTGCATCATTCTGACTGGATTCTGAAATCGTAATCGTAAATTGTATCGTCTGAATTTAGTCTGAATCGTCTGAATGCTGCTTTTTTGCTTAATCTAGGGATCCAGTCCAATTCTAGGTTAGTGTGGGAGTCGGAAGATGCGCGTGAGAGGGACATTTAGGAAACTTTTTGAGAAATGATTCCTTTGGTTTCAAACTTTAAACAATGCTAATTTCATGCAGGTGTCATTGTTGTTTAACCCAAACAATGATTTTATATAGATCATTTATTTATATCTTGCTAATAGATGTGGCATTAGTTGCATTCTTGTAGAAAAAATGTTTCCACTTCCTCCAGGTCCATCAGCGCTCGTTATATTGGTTCAAATAGGTTTGTTAACTAATTCATTATATAATTATCTGTGGCTTTCCGGGAAACCTGATAAATAGTACACGATTTTTTCAATACGCCATTTCGAATGTTTGAAAACAAAAATGAGAAACTTAATTTAATTAATCCAATTTCTGAATCTAATGTCCTCATCAGTCGTGAGTCGTGAAGATGCGCCAAGATCGAAACATGTCGAAAAACATTTAAAAAAAATGGTGTCCCAATGCACGTTTCAATTAAAAATTAAAATTAAATAAGCATGGACTACGTACACCAATTAAAATTATCAATTTTGATCAACTTTGATATTTACTCAAATAGGAATACTCCTGCAAACATCAAAATAATTGGAAATTGGTATGCATGCGATTTATTTATGTTTCGTAGGAAAATGCATAGGAACTAAGGATCAATGACACAATTCGTTAATTTAGAAGGTTTTAAATATAATAAATGTATTGTTAAAATTTGCATTTTTATTTCTTTCATTAACATTCTCATGATTGAGTCGACTAGATAAGATTCAAAGGAAAAACACAAGTTTTCGGAATAAAAGTTTATTGGTTATTAAAATTATTTAGTGTCGGTTCTTCACAGAGTTCATATATATTATTTTTTATACATAAAATGTGTCGTTTGAACTTAAGAAAATAAATCAACAATATATTTGTATATCATCCATAATTCATCATTTTTCTCATTGTCCTTAATTTACTACGAAGAATGCGAAGATTCTTTGCCATTGTTTTTAATATTATCAATAATAATAGTAATTCTCATCATTAATATCATTTATATACAAGTAGATGTCTACATGAAGATGTCTCATAGTTTATGTTATTTTGAGGTTTTCTTTATGCATTCATCATGGGAGATAAACATCGTTTTAATGTTGCGCTTCTTTGTGTTGCTCTTATATACTTTATTTCTTTTTTTTTTCATTTCACTTAAGAATCTTAACAACTTAACTTACTTACACTCGTAACATCATTCGCACGTTGCGATTGCTTCGCAATATATTTTCTTTATAATTAATGCAGGATTCACTTTATCGGTATGTTACATCATATTATTCACATCATTTATGCCAAATAAAATGCCGCGCTTCGTCTTCATATTTCAGTATTTTTCTTTCTTATTCGTTCATTCTCTCGTAGTACGTCTAGGGACATTAGACATTATGAAGTATCCGTTAAGTACAAACAAATATAGCCACATTTATTTATTAAGTTATCGCTAAAAAGTATTGATTTTATTACTAAATACGTGATGTGGATAAATCGCGATTTAGAGCAGTTTTCTTTAATGATGATTTATTTCTTCGTTTATTTATTTGCTTATTTCATTTTTTACTTAAATTTAATGTTCGACATTAACCAGCAAACGACTAAAGTATAGCGTTAACAATTTTTCTCTGTTTCTGTTTCTTATTCATTAGTTACTTCTGCGTTGAGTGATTCATTAATTTGTGGCTCTTCATTTCTTTTGTCTTTTCTTTCTTTGGGAGTAGAATAAATTATGCATGTATACAAAGCGTCTTTGATCTTTTTTATTTACTTTTGTGTTTGAAAAATATCATTTGCTTTAAATCATGTTGTCATTCGAGATCAATTAAAAAAAGTCAAATAAATATGAACCTTGCTAAACAGGGACTGATTATAAGGTAGAACAAAAAAATGATAGAATATAAGAATGTAATGACTTTCTAATGATCATTGCACGTTGAAGCTTGATTTCACATTTATTGTTATATTATGAATGTCGATCAAAGACCCTTGGTAGCCGTTCATATTGACTTATTTATAGTTCTTCTCTTTACTTATTTAAAATCTATGCAATTTTTGCATTGTCTGTGTTTTTTATATGTTTCGTGTTCTCGTGTACTGTAGCTGCATTACAGGTATAATTCATGGTTTCTCTTCTTCAACAAAATCATTTATCCATTGCTCTTTCTTTCACCACTCTCGCCAATATAAAGTATAAAATCGCAAGGAGTTTCGAAACAAATGTGAAAATACAGTAGGAAAACGAGCAACAACGCCAGAATTAACAATAAGTGGTCAACAAAAGTATAGTTAGTAAAGCAAATACATTAACAGTCGAGCCCATTCGCTGATTGCCACCGTGTTGCATCGCCTCGGGATGTTCACCTGAAACACAAAGCGAAATGTTTTAGTTTTCACAAACAGTACATTGCGCGAACGCTGGGGGTAGTTACAACTAGCAACATGAATTTGAAGTGTGCAGAACATGCAATGGGGAAGCACAATTTAATGGCGTCGCCGCTTGTTATTTGGCGGTCGTTGGCGAGGTTGCATTTAGGTTGTGTATTGCATTGTGTTGTTTTGATGTTGTTCTTGTTGCTGCTGCAGTGTTTCTGTTTGTGATGTACATGCTGTTGTCGGTTACCATTTTATCACTGACAATGGCGACGTGTGTATGTGTGTTTTGTCGGGGTTTCGAGGGGATGGGGGATATGAGGAAACGCCGAGGACGAATGCTAATGCAACGAAACGTAACGTATCAAAGCGCAAATGAGCGCAGCTTGTTTACAAAAATGGACTACTTATAAACACACGAACGTGTACAACAAATGCGCGGAAAACATCTTGGGGGCATCAAAAGGAAATGCCCACCGCTTACCGAATGCGCACAAGCAACAACGAAACAACACATCCGATTACAGTGAGCTCGGTTAGGAAAGAGAAGCTTCGAGGCTCGGCGTGCAAAAGAAAAAGCATGAACGCAGGGCGAGTGAAGGAAAAAGCGCAAACTTATATAATACAAGTTGCGTGCTTAATATATTGTTCGTGACCTGACGAAAAATAGCCAGAGAAGAAAAGCGCACATTTCTAAACATTATAAATGGATTGTGCGCCATGATAAACGCGGGCTAATTTAATCAATATTAACACCGTTTTCATGAAAAAACTGTGCACAGTATCCAAACGAATGATACGTATAATATGTTTGACATTAGAGAGACCATCATCGGTCATAAAATGTATACTACATAAAGTTAGAATTCAAGAAAATTAAAATAATATATCCTAAATATTTGTCAACAGCGATATCAAACGTTGATGTACCAACATTTACACCAAGTTCAATTGAATTTTCATGTTGTTATTTTCCGACAAGACATGTTAAACACATTCAATCTGAATTAAAATTGGTACAAAGCACGCAACGCGTGTCCGTATTATCCAACGTAGCAAAGTAAAATTATCCATGGACGCATGAAACATGCTTAATTTTTTGTTCGCGTCTATTGACAAAAAAAAAATCAAATCTACGATTTTGGTTAAATGCAAACATGTGAAATGAATATACGTGTGGAATAGAAGAAGATAATCTCGAGCACAGAATGTTTCGTTTTTAATTAATGCCCGAGCATGAATGATATAATACAAATGTTTGCGTTGACTGACGCATAGCAGAGATAGTAAACATTTACGTAGTTTTTAAGTGTTTTTAATTAAAACACCATTTGCACATCATTTACTGACGCTATACTTTTATTTATATGAAAAATATTTATGTGAAAATGTTTGAGATTGCTATCACCTGTGAAGTGTTACAGCACAGCGTGAAAGTGTTGCAGGTTATATCACACGACATTTGTGTGAGAAAATAAATTCAAAATGAAAACTTTACATTCATGCCCTACCAACGTATATTAAGATGATAGACGATTGAGTGTCCTGTAGGATGCCTAAGTCGGGTAGTGATGTAGTTGTGATGTAGAAAGGTGTAGGTATAAAAGCGGAATTACGCTAATTGTTTACGGACGCTAGCACCCCAGCTCGATCCTTAACCCAAATTAATCACCTATATCATCTCTCGAATCGTCATT
>JAODGB020007808.1:0-11255 GCA_027574905.2 Earota dentata | reverse complement strand
GCGAGTTTTAAACAACAAATTCGTTGTTTTATGATGTAAATCATTATTTACCATGAGGTCTGTTAAGTATTCATCGTGATAGACGACCCGAGAGCCGTTAATCGAGAGGGAGAAGTTGTAATACTTCGAATTGCCCTCTAAACCGTACCACCAATCATACCCAGCAGGAATGTGCGTTAAACCGTTTGCGTGTTTATTACCATACTACAAAACAATAAATATATTACCACGAGCTGTAAGTTGTAAATCATGTTTAATGCAAACTTGGTTCAGGTATTTTCCAGCGTAAAAGTTGACGTAGTTTGCGCCCAACTTCAAGTGCGCAGCGATTGATTGCGTTTCCTGTGTTTCCTGCCACTGTACACTGGAGCAATTGCCACTGATCGAGTTATTAAACACATGCATATTGTGCAGGTACTTTCCCGTTAGTAACGAGCTTCTGCTCGGGCAACAAATCGGCGTGTGAACATACTAAAAGCACATAATGCAAACTTAGATAGTCAGCAACAGAAAATAATGAAATAAGGCGTGCCCACAGCTTCGGTAAATGTTAATCCTTCATTTGCGATGTGCTTTAGGGTTGAGTACATGGGCAGCATGCCGTCAAGCAGTAAATCCTGATCATCGGTGAGGAAAAGCACAAAATTCGGGTTTTTACACTCTATCCACTCTATTTTAACTAACAGTAAAATAAATACGCTGAATATTGCTACTAGACGTTGTCTTAAAGGCATATTGAGTTGTTTTGGTGGTACTGGAGCAGCCACTAAGCGTTTATCGCTAATTGAAAGTGATTGAATTGTTTGCAAAAGTTCAAAGTTCAAATTAGTAGTTAGAGGTGCGAACTTGGTTGCCTATGTCGCTGTCAAGTTTCCCTCCTTTCTCTCGTTCGTCCCATTCCTAACCTCGAGTTCGTTGTTGAATCAAGCAAGCGGCGCGCTGAATTTTTATCAAATATCACTGTAAAAAGGCGCATAATCAGCATTTACATAATACAACACCAACCCGAGGACACTACTGTTGCTCCAACGCCGTTTAATTGCAGTGAGTATCACATCAAGTCGGAGAAACGGGCGAAAATTCGCATCGGTAACCTGCACTCGTAAAGCGTCTGTTTTTGTTCTTATCACCATGCCGCGAAAAGCGAGCGAAAAAAGTGACAATGTATCAAACGACACTCCGCGCATTTGGCACCTTTGCTTATCCATTAAGTTGCTGATTTTGCCCATGTACTAAACTGTGATTTTGTCCCATGAATAGTTTTGAGCATCGCACCCAGAGATTCTGAATCAATTGCAATAATGGTACACATCCCTGCACTGAGTATATCTTTTGGGTTAACTACCTATGCGCATTTCAGACGATGAGCGTTGATGATTTTCTGTGTTTGCTTTTTGTTGAATAGGAAGTGGCGACGCCTCCAGTGCCCAAGATGATTGAGTCTGAGTTTGTGGTGGAGAAGATTCTCGCCAAGCGCATCAATGATAACGGCGTAGTGGAGTACTTGCTGAAGTGGGAGGGCTTTGATGAGAAGGACAATACGTGGGAGCCGGAGAAGAATCTCACCTGCCCGGGCATGATACAGGCGTTCGAGGTCGAGTATGCAAAGAATGACGAGTCGAAGAAGCGCCGACGCACCAACACGCCGACCACTGACCAGCCCACCATCCCCAGCAAGAAGGATAAGAAGGAGAAGACTGTGCAGGGATTCGATAAAGGATACACGCCGGAGAAGATTATTGGCGCCACTGATAGCTCAGGTAAACACTGCAACATAGGGAATATTCCTTTGTGGTGTTAATTTAGAGTATTATTTGCTTGTTTAAAGGTCCTTTGATGTTCCTGATGAAGTGGGCCGGACGTGACGAGGCTGACCTGGTGCCGGCGTCGCAGGCGAATATCAAATGCCCACAGATCGTGATTAAATTCTACGAGGAGCGGCTGACGTGGCATTCGCCGAATGGAACTGATTAGTTTGTAGATCAAGTATAGATTCTATTAATATTAAGTTCATAATTTGTTCGCTTAGAGTAATAATTCGTATTCGCATCCGTAGCTTTGTACGAAGCGATTTCGTAGTTTGTTTTTTTTATTTACCAAATTAATTAATTTTCATACGTTTAATTTAAATGTGTAAATTTACTATAAAAAATTAATGTTAAGCTAAGAACCTAGCAGTTAGTCTCTATTGTGTTGGAAATAAACTTTATCAACCACCTAGTCGAATGGATCAAGTGCGTGTGACGCATGAAATGAAAATACCTTGTTATTTTTGAGCGAACACCGAGTCAGTTGTCAAAATTTTATGTGAAATTCAAGTAAAAAACGAAAGCGATCGGGCGTTGTAACGTTTTAAGCGAGCGCGCCGAAAGCCTCGAGCACCGTGGCTCACAAGAACTGCTGCCGACCGCCGTGTCAGCCACCGTATTGCGGCCTCAAAAGGGACTGCTGTGTGAGATGCAAGCGCCTGGTGTACCTAACTGAGAGGAAGGAGTTGAATGGCAAAGTGTGGCACACGTTCTGCTTCAGTTGTCGTGAGTACGCGCGCACTCACGCTTCCCAGCCTGTGGGGGTGGCTTGTTGTCACGTGTGTGTCTGTTGTTGCCCCTCGTGCGTCTGTTGTAGTCAAGTGTAGAAAGTTGCTGGACATCTGCTCGGCGAACTGTCACAACGGCGACGTGTACTGCAATTCGTGCTACACCGCCGAGACGACGTGCCCGAAGTGCCGCCCCTGCTGCGACCCCATCGACCCCTATTGCCCGGACCCGTGCGACATCGCCGAGTTCTGCTGCGACGAGCGGCCCTATCCGCAGCCGATGGGCCCGCGCTGCACCAGCTGTTCAGACGGCGGGTGCGGCGGGTGCGGCGGCGGCGGTGGCGGTTGCGGCAGAGGTGGCGGGGGCTGCCAGCGCACGGCGGCACGTCCGCGCTGCACGCCGCCGCTGTGCTGCCCATCGCTCTACCCTTCGGTGCCGAGCAGCTGCTGCGGCGGCGGCGGACGGAGCGGTGGTTGCTGTGGTGGCGGCGGCGGTGGTTGTGGCTCTGGCGGCTGCTCGCCGAGGCGCCCCCGGCGCCAAGCCATCTGCACGCCTTGCCCGGAGGACGAGTGCGGCGAGGAGGACGCCTGCGGCTGCGATTGCGACTCGACCGATTGCGCCAAGTGCGGCGGGCGCAACGCGTGCGACTTGTGCGACCCGTGCTGCTGCCTGCTGCCGTGCCGCGCCTGCTGCAACCCCTGCTGCTGGTGCTGCGGCAAGCCGCGCCCGGTCTGCTGCTGCCCACCCACCAAGCACTATAAGCTGCGACCAGCGTGCCTGCTAAGATACGTGCCGCCGAGGAACGCTTGTTTGGTACGCACTCACTACCCTCGTGCATCCCCCCGCGCGCAGCACACCCGCCCAAAACATTCATTCAGTCTTATGTCCGGTTTATGTAGGATGAGTGTCCCGTCCCGACAGGTCGCCAGCACTGATTTATTTATTTCCACTCATCATCACCCCACCACGCAGCGGTGGATAGATGTGCGACCAGTGCGAGCAACGCAGGCCGCCATATTGCGAATTCCAGCGCCCTGGCTGCACCTGCGCGGCTCCCACGCCGCGCGAAACCAACAACTATTACAATCGGCATCATCGCGACTCACGCAAAAAGTAAGCAAAGCAACAATAAAACAAAGCCTGTTCTTAATGGTCCTGTTGTGCTCATTATGACAGCCCTTGGCGTTGCAAAGGGGGCTGTTACTGCCCGGAAGATTGTTGTTGCGCGCTTCATAACATGAACGGCCGTTACATTGAAACCCTCGCCTGCTGCGACGACGACGACGTGTGCTGCGTCTGCGGCGGCTTCAAGAGAGGAGGCGGCGGCGGCTGTGGTAGTAGCGGCGGTGGTGGCTGCTGTGGGGGAGGCAATAGAAGTCGCTGTGGTAGCAGCGGCGGCTGCGGAAGCAGTAAACGCTGCGGTCCACGCGGTTTCAGCCGCAATCGCAGCCTGCGTGATCGCTGCTGCTCGCCGCCGCCGTGCTGCCGCCCACCTCCACGTTGCTGCCCAGCACCGGTAGAAGATGAATGTTGTCCGCCATGCTGCCCGCCCTATAAACCGCCTAAGAGAAGGTAAGCTGCATATCAAAGAGCGCCAATACGAGAAACAATCAAATAACCATGTCTAGGCCGATCTGTTACCCACCGATAAAATGCTGTGAAACCGACGAGTGCGGCCAATCGCCGCCGGAGCGCATCTGCTACACGCCGAAGCAGATCCCCAAGAATCCGCGCTACTGCGCCTGCGGCTCAGTGAACCCCTGCGAGTGCGACCTAGAGATGCGGCGGCGCGCCGCCCTCTGCGAGCTGTCGCCGTGCTGCCGGCGCTGCGGACGCAAAGTACCACCCCCTACCTGATCCTCAGATCCCTCTCAACCGCTTGTCTCTGCAGGTCTACGCCGCGGAGAAGATCTGCGCCGCGGGCGGCGCCTTCCACAGCTCCTGCTTCAGCTGCTACTGCTGCCACAAGCCGCTCGAGGTGACCAACGTCTACGAGAACCAGGGCGAGATCTATTGCAAACGTAAGGCAATTACAACCAACCCCAACACGCATGCATCACATATTTAAATAGTGTTAAACGCGTTTCGTACCTGTTTCAGAATGTTACACGCGCTATTTTGGAGTGTGTGGCTACGGATACGGCAGTACGCTACAATCGGTTCTATGACTTGTAATCATGTATAATAATCGAGGCACGTACGTTCCAGATAAGTGCACGTGCAGGGAATGCGTTAACAACTGAAACAGAAACTGAAAACTGCAAACCGATGCACAAAATGGCCGCCCGGGCGATGGTAGCAACGACAGAGCTGTGTAGAATTCACAATTCACTAAGCACTAGCCTCACACAAACACAATCTGGAAATAATAAAACTGTGTGACGTATAACCTAATATCTGGCTGACAGCACCTTGACGGTGATATGTTTTAAAATCCTAGCAGTTTTTAAATCCTAAGTTTAATGTGCCAGCGTACGAAGCGCAAGGAGCAAAGACAAAGAAAGATGGCAGATCACCCGTGTGAGCCTTGTGCGCCGCCATTGAAACGCCCCGATCGCGGCGCCATCTGCCATCACTCAACATATACTAAACTTGTCATATTCATCGGTAATCTCCAAATCCTCCAACAAGTTCCGTGTGCAAAGTGCAACTGACATTAACTGTGTGTTTTGTAGTAATCGTCGGATGCGTGCCCTGCGGCATGGCGGTCTACTGGGAGGTCACCTGCCTCTTCATCTGGTACCCGCACCTCAGCAACGCCATGACGTTCCTCTGCGCCGTGACCATCGGCAGTCTGCTGGCAGCGATGCTTATGCCCAACATGGGCCGCCGGCGGCCATTGCTCTATGGCTCGCTGTGCGCTTTCCCGGCGATCATACTGAACGCGCTCTATCAAGGGCACCATGCATTGGACCTGCTCATTCGGATCTTCTCCGGGTTGGGCATCGGTACAGTCGTGACGACGTCGATTGTGTACCTTGGTGAGCTGCCACTGCCTTACATCCGTGGTAGGCATTACGCCCTCCTCGCGTTTGGATACTGGTTCGGCGCCATTTTGTATTGCTTGCTCTACAGGCTCGATCCATGGTTCTCGCTGGCCATGCTTTTCTTCCCGATAGTGTTTTTTTTGCTCGGGCTCGTCTACATGCCCGCATCACCAACGTATGTGCTGAGCATTGGCCACCAGAACTTTGCCGAGGAGGTGCTATACTTCCTACGGTGCGGCTGCAAGCAATGCCAGGACGCGGAGCTGCTGCAGCTGCACCGCTTCATTTTTGACAGCAGCTGCGTGCCCTACGGCTGGGGCATGCTCGATCGCTGTCTTACAGTGCTCCTGATGTGCATCTTCACGCATTTCACTGGGTTTTTAGCCTTTGTGCTCTGTACGAGAAACTTTGAGATCTACATAACCTATCCGGTGATTGGTATCCCCTCAATCCTGGGTTTTATATGCTATTACATCATGATCACGCGCATCTCAAGGTCATGGGTGATGTTTATTAGTTTCTTCGGCACGCTGCTATCGAATCTTATTATGACAACTTTCTTCGCTATTGGCCAGATGTCGCTGCTGTTGTACATCATGCTGCCGCTGTTCTTCTTCTGCTACTTTCTCGGCGCCGCCGAAATGTTCCTGCTGATGGCCGGCGAGGTCTTTCCGTACAAGACGAAGCACTTCTTCGTGAGCTTCGCGGTGGTGGTGTACTTCATGGCGATGGTGCTCAGTGGCTTCATCACCAGGGAATTCTACCTCGCGCTCGGGCCGTTCCTAATGTCGTTGTACTTTGCCGTGCAAAACTTCTTCGCGTTCCTGTATGCGGCGTTCGTGGTGCCCGGTTATCAGAAAGAGAACTTCGTCCAAGTGCAGGAGTACTTCGACGGGGAGGAAGTGCCACGAAGCAATACGTAATACGCAATCAAATAAAACGCATGCAATTTTAATTAACGTACCAAGTTCTACACGCGTAATTAATAGCTACTCACGCGCACAGGCGTGGGAAGGACGGCGCGGAGGTAATGGCCGCCTCCGTGCAGTTGTACATACGATTTATCTTGGCGATGTCGCCCTCGGAAAGGTACTCGCGCTGGCCGATATTCACGTCGAGCGTGCTGCGCAGCATCACCGTCGGCTGGCCGTTCTTGCTGAACGCCATCGGGCTGTAGTGCGTGATGGACTCGAAGTCGTACGGCACGCCGAACGAGGTGATCATCTCGCGCGATTGCTTGTTAAAGTTGTCTTTCTTATCTTGCGTTTGGAAAGTGAACAACTCGTTTGGTGCGCAGGTGCAGTTTGGAATTATGAAACTCACCTTTGCGTAGATTTTCAAACACCACCTTGATGAAGTCGTCGCGGTCGTAGCGCTTCTGCTCGTGCATGAACCCGAGGACGTGCATCAGCTCGTGCATCACGGTGCCGCGACTCACGCACGGCCCCTCGCCGATATTGAGCACCTGCGGGCCGCCGACGCGCCCCAGCTCCGCGTGACACCCGCGCTCGTTGGTAATGGTCACGTAGTCCACGTCCTTCGGCTGCTTCAGGCGAAATCTTTTGAGGAAACGTTGCAAACATTTTCCATATCAATGCATAACCGGGCATTGAACTTGCTTAGTTACATACCTTACGCAAGTGCGCTGCTGGTACTGTTCGAAAGCAGATTCGATAATCTGACACTGCTCCAGCGTGTACGGTCCGACAACTTCGTAGGGCACGACACCGTGCGGCCAACGCATCGACGGCGCACGCAGGCCATTCTTGCGCCCGGTGCTCACCTCCATCGCGAGATCGCCACCGGGCAGCTCGTCGAACTCCTCCGGGTAGTGATTCCGCCAAATACGCTTACTGCGCTCGTTCCATGTTCCGTCGTCATGGCCGCCGTCGCCATTTTGTTGCGCATCCACAACCAGAGCGCAAAGCAGAGTATACGCAGCGCCCAGCGCAATTAATAGCTCTTTTCGCGAGTACATTATGGGTGCGACTGTCTTACAATCAGCGCGACATGCCACACTCAGTACAGGGGCGTAGGAGTGATTTAAATAGCATGAAATTGCATTACAACTTAACAATGGTCTAATTAAACGCCTGTCGTGTCAACCACTTAAACTGACATACATTTATCATTTATCATTTATAATTGCACATAGGTTATTTTATTCCGTGGATAGCTTAGCCAGCTTCTCCTGCACGTCGGCAGGAATGTCCAGCGACTTTAGGTTGTCCTCGGCAATTTCCTCCTCGGTCCTGTTTGAGTGTGACAACAAAATACAGGTGTAACAGAAAATTAAACAAAAAGTGCACCTATTACCTAATCAAGATGTCGACGAGATTTTCGCACGCAACCAGCGCGTTTTTATCCTGTTCCCACCTGTGCAGCTCCCGCAGGATAACGTAGGCGTTTTTCGCGCGAATTAACTCACGATTCGTCCGCAGAGCACACAGTTGTGTGATTGCTTCCAACAACATACACCTAAGCAATAAACAAATCAATTGTTTTATTTACTTTTTCCAAACTAACCTTATGTCAGGATCCTCTTCACGTTGCTTATCCTCTGGTAAGAACTGCAAATCCGGCGGTAGCTTCTCATTATCCTCGTCGTCAAACTCCTCGGGTCCAGCCAATGGCAGCAGTAATCGCGGCAGGATGTCTACGTCATCGCCAAGTAGCCAATCGTGATACTCCGT
This sequence comes from Earota dentata, assembly GCA_027574905.2. Classification (NCBI taxonomy): domain Eukaryota; kingdom Metazoa; phylum Arthropoda; class Insecta; order Coleoptera; family Staphylinidae; genus Earota; species Earota dentata. Next base: position 3,038 of record JAODGB020007808.1, on the reverse strand, counting down.
CTCAAAACAGCAGTTTTTCAGTGTTCCTGTTAACGAAAAACAAATTTAAACTGGAATAAAACAAGAAATAGTTGCGACTACCTATAACACCTCCGCGTCGTGTAATAGACGCATCATACTCTGTGAAAGTGATCAATCGCTGAAGCAATGAACTCTCCTTGTTCAGTATCACCTTCCGTACAGTGGGACTCTGTGAAAGATTACTGAAAATTGGTCCCAGATAATCCAGCTTTGCCCCCTTTTCATTGTATTTGATCTTGGTGAATGCTGATATTAATGCTTCCCAGTTTGCTGGTTCATCAATGCTGTCAACAATCTTTTCCACCAGTGATGAGTTTCTACTCAAATTGCTGAATGCCATGCAAGCTGCATCAGCAAAATGACACTGGCGATTCAGTATGAATCGAATTAGAGTCTGCACGATGTTGGCGGGCGGTTTTACAAGGCGATTTGTGTGTAGTTTTGGAATGTCCAAGTCTACAAGTTGTCTGGCACCTGTGGAATTGGCAGAAATGTTGACAATAATTAGGCAAGCATCCTTTGAAACGGTTGCGTTCGGATCGTCCAGGAGGATGATCAAATGGAGCAGGACTTCGTTGCTTTGGAGGACTAATTCCAGACCATCTGGCGCCCCAGTGAGACCTTTGAAAAATAACGACAACTTTAGTGCACGTTACAAGGAAAAATGCAACAGAAAACACGCAAAATACCTAGGATTTGTGAAAGGGCATAGTCCTTGAGGTCCAGGCGTGATCCCAGCTGAAGGTACTTTACTAATTCCTGAAGTAATTCACTCATTTTCAGTCTGAAATGATTAAAATCAGTGAAAATATTGTTGATAAATTGCTCGTGTGCTACATTGGGGTTATGAGAAGCGCTCTCTTTTCAACGCATGTGCGCACCAGCTTCTATAATTTCTCCGGATGTTATGCGGTGCTTAGGGCACCGGAAGTGCCCAAAAACTTTGAAATCATTTTTAGAGCACTTCCAGGTCCGTAAAAGGGTTGCAAATACGCTCTGATCAAAAGAGCACACATTTAGGAAATATGTAGGATTTTCCCACGAGTTTGTTTGCGAAATTTTGAAACTTTGCGCGATTTAGAACCGCCTGAAAAGATGGGAGAAAATGCAAAGCATATTCGCAAAGATATGTAACATTTACATCATAGTAAATTATATAATAATTTGCACAGCATTCAAATATGTAAACTGGACTAAATAGTGTACATATGTTTCTATATCGAATAATAATAATCAAATAAGTTGTGTTTGGGGGCTCACACCCACACCTCGTCACAAATCACCGGTATTTCCAAAGCGTTTTGTAGTCCAAGACAATATTATGGCATTCAAGATGCATGTACACACATTCAGATTGTTGTTGTTTTAAATTGCATTGAAATAAGTAATTAGCATAAGGCAAACAGAATAAGAAATTGTGTCCTCTTTGGTCTCACCACACCGCGCACGAATTTGAAACACTCTAAATCATGTACACGTACAGACTAATTAACAAATCGCATAACGAATAATAATGATAATAATAATAGTAAATGGCATTAACGTAAATATAAATATTTTAACAAGAGTACTTGTTTCTTTTTCGGCGTTGAAGACGCACGCCATGCTCTCGATGGGTGTGGTCAACGTACAGACGCAGGATTAACAGCTAAACTAGTTTACATTTTTCACCTAGATCGTGAGTTTAGTTTTCGTTCCACAACATACAATACGTATCTTTTCTCTGCTCACTTCGGCTTGCATTTGCATCAAAAATAAACGTTAATTCTTACACTCAGTACACACGAAGAGATTTTAGGCACATTTTCATGAATCATTGGAATACAAATACATACCATACAATAAATACAAACGGGCGCAGTTTGCAGTTTTACAATTTGAAAATTATCACAAAGCGATCTTATCCATTAGTTTAGTTTAAAGTCTAGGTCAAGGGCTAGGTCTAGATGTCTAAAATATTTGGTATCCGAATATTATTGCGCCTGCAGCAGTGTGCAGCTACTGCAGCGAGCACTGCTTGCGCAGCTCAGACTCGCTGTCGTCGAGCTCGTCGTCCACGTGCGTGCCGCTCCCGGCCGGCGATGCAGTGCCGTTGCACATCACGTCGGGAAAGTACGGCGCATAGTCGAGCCCGGCGCGCTCATAAAAGAGTATGTATGCTGAGCTGGTGTCGATTTTCGGCAGCGTGTGAGTGGCGGTGCCTGCGGGCGGTTCGATGTTACCAACCTCGCGGCAGGACGAGTCGTTGTAGCAGTACCAGTTGCCATTCGGGTTGCACGCGTAGCTGATGTAGTGTCCGCCATTCAACATTCCAGAATGACTCTAAAAACGAATGAATATCAGTAATAACTCTTACTAAGTGAAATATCTACATACCACTACAGCATAGAGTTGATAGTTCAGATCAAATGGATCAGCACCCTCCTGTAGTTTATGCTTGTGAAAGTCCTGCAGGTCTTCGTCAATGATAGGTGTTTTAATGAGACTGGTCGATTCCAATCGCTGACGGCGTTTTGCCAACATTGCCTTCTCCTTCTCGGTGCTTGAGCTTGTTGCGCAATCCTTCACTTCCTGCTTCTGCTCTGACGATGTAACTGGTTTCAATTTCGACATAGTGTCTGCATTAGCTTCAATGTCTACCAGCACCTCATCCTCTTCCACAATCGTCCGCTCCGCTGAACCAGAGCTCTCCAGCTCTTTCCGCTTGTCCAGCAGCAACTGCTTGTGCCTAAGAATAGTCTCCTGCGGCACGGAGGCTAAATACCCAGTAGGATCAAAACTCCGAAAAGGGAAGTTCACCACCTTCTGGGTTTTCACCCACTTGTTATTCACGTAATCAAAGCGCTTCAGATGTACGATGAGGATTGGTGGCAGCCGCCAAATTTGCAACTTTTTAGTCGCTGGTTGTTTGTCCTTACAGTTACTGCAGTGGTATTTGGCTTCAAGGCGTTCCTCGGAGGTGAAAGCCTTGAGGCAGTGGTCCAGGTCGATGGGCTCCGTGTGCAACTTGCGGCAGA
>JAODGB020007804.1:0-26924 GCA_027574905.2 Earota dentata | reverse complement strand
CGACTAAACCTAAACAAAATGAACATTTTTTGGGGATCTATATTCTTGAATAAGTGATTCCGCTTTATTGTGCCACATTAGGACTTTATATGTTGGCACAATTAACCGACAGAAACTAATATACAGGATTCGAAAGTACAAGATTATGGCATTAGATATTGAGTATATTTATATATATATATACATATATATATATATAAATAGAAGTATGGACCTGATTGATGAAAAGAAGACTGAAGAAGATTTATATTTAGAATAAGTCAAAAGAAAATTAAAAATATTGTAGGTCTTCCTCATTAACGGATACATGTACTTAAAGTAATTTTCTGATCAACTACTCTAAGATCATTAAAGCTGGGATGTTGATACTATTACTACTGAATATTACAAAACAAAATATTATTAATTTAAGTTTTAATTCTTATACATATTTCACGTATTATAATTTTAATATTTCTTTCTACGACCAAATCTCGAAATTTTCATTTTAAGTACTGAGTTTTTAGAAGATTCACTATGAATCGTATTTGGCAAATTGGTAATGAAAAAAATCAACACACACATACACACATGAAAGAAAAGAGGCATAAGGTTCAATCGTGAAGTTGAACAACCTACAAATATGATATTTTTGAAAAAACATTATAAGTGGGTACACATTCCTTTAATGCATGTTTAATAATAACAAGCAAACAACTGAAGGCAACGTTTTGCGATGGCGATGGAAAACTGTAGGACGAAACCGTGTGGAGATAGACTTCTTTTCTGCGCACAAAGATGGCGCTGCAAGTCTGAATCCTTGGGTTTCCTCGGATACCCTTGGAACTTTACTTAAAGAGAAAAATTATGCTGTTGTAGAGATCGCATCTAGAATATAAAGGAGCTTGGATTGGAGGACTGTTTTGAGTAATGGCGGTGTTTTCGCATAGAGTCAATGTTGAAAATTTAAAAGACTCTCACCAGATTATGAGATATTCAGATGTAGCCATACCTATATCATCTATAATCAATTATGTGATGTTACTATTGAATGTTGCAAATCAAAACATAATATAAGGGCACAAGCCAATTTATTTTCAATTTTAATTAATTTTTTGAAGTAAGAGTATATTGATTGACGCCCAGGGTGTTGGGCAATGCCGAACGCACACAGATGGACCATAGTTTACAAAAGAATAGTTAAATGACATCTGTCAATTTATCTTGAATGTTTAATAGACTAGTTCCCGATTATCGGATATAAAGATAGTACACCCTACCTCAGCTTTTTGATCCAACAGTTTCTGAATGTTATAATACAAAACAAAACTTAATATATTGGCGCAAGGTGCAAGTACATATATATATTCAATTCATTTTAAGAAGTTATGGCGCATTATTGTTTGACGCCCAAGTCACTGAAAGCTACATTTTGCAATGGCGAAGGAAGACTGAAGGACGAAACCGACGAAATCGAGCGGAGAGTTGCTTGGTTGAGACCCAAGACACTGAAGGCTGGTAAGACTGAATCCTTGGGTTTCCTCGGATACCAATATTAATTTGCTTTAAGCGAAAAAGAAAGTTATTATAGAGATTGTGTGTACAATATAGAGGAACTTGAATTGGAGAACGGTTTTGGGCGCCATCGCGCTTTATACTAGTTAAATAGATTTAAGAGATCTGTCAATTAATGTTCAATGTTACAAAGTATATAACCAGTCAATCAGATAATCAAATATTCAGATATATATAATGTGCCCAAAGTTTACTTAAACTGTAAACCTGAATCCTGAAGCCTGAATCCGTGGGTATCCTGGAGTAATTAATTAAAGTAAGCTGTTCTACAGCTAGAGAGGCAAGAATCCCACATCTAGAATAAGAAAAAAGATTAATTGTATGAGAATTGGTATATAATATATTTAAAAGATGTGTCTATATATATTGAATGTTAAAGACAAACAGATATTTATGTGACTGTAAAAGAAAACCTAATAAACGGGCCAAACTTCATGTATACATTTTTCATTAATTTTTCCGAAGGAAAGTTACAAAATTGACTCCCAAGCACTGAAGTCTAGATTTCCGATGGCAAAGAAAACTGTAAGACGAAATCGCGTTGAGATTGTCTTCTGTTCTGTGTGCGTAGAAGGCGCTGTAAGCCTGAATTTCTGGGTTTCCATAGGAATTTGCTTCAAGCGAAGAATGGAGCTGTTCTAGAGATCGCGTCTAGAATAAACATCAAATAAATGTGTTCCACTCTGAAAGTGAAAGAACACAAGCGTAAGATGGCCCAAATAAATCTCGCAGAAAACAATAAAACGCTGACTTGGCAGTTATTAAGCTCTTTTGTTAAATCAGAGCAATTTGATGTTAAAGAATTCGTTTTTCACCGCCAACAAAACTTTACTTTTAAGCAAATTATAGTCGTTGAAGACCACATTAAGCAGAATGCCGGACGAGAGTAAGAAGTCAGTTGCTCGCCGGTCCCGGTTGGAATTGTTTTTGCGAGGCGGCGAGTGAAGATGCTTTTTGCTCAGCTGCTAAGCATCCAGAAGTTGGAGTAGTAAATGTGTGGGCAGTTGGCGCATCCTGATATGATCCTGGCGGACGCGGCAGCTGAGCGGAGCGTGTAGAATATGGTGAAACAGGGAAAAACCGCATGTCGGCCCATTTATAATCCACGGTCGAGAAGGCACAATTCAGCGCCGCCGCGCGAAGCCAAGGGCGAGGATTTAGTGACAGCGGAAGCGAGCGCCGATGCCAGCGCGGCTTGGAAGACAATGGGCGAGCTGCGGCTGGAATACCGAATACACAAAGAGTGTCGAATGATAAAATAATAGCGATCATGCCTATGAGGACGATGGGGCTGATGGACGATGAGGATGCATTTACACTGAAGCGACACAGATAACACCGCACGCAAGAGCTCAATTACGCGCAGTGGCGCACTGTTTTTTTTTTCTCCTGCGGGCCGCATGAAGGACAAAAGACGCGCGTGGCCAATTAGCGCGCTGACGCAATCAAATGGAATATCAACGGTATCAGAGTCATGCCCGCCAGTTGCATAGTAAATTAGCCGGCGCGGGGTGCTTTGATGCGCCGCCCCCCGGCCTGCGGTGACGGAAAAATCCAACAACTTTTTGATCAATGCATTTAATGAGTTGTAAGAAAAGCAAATAAAAGTATCCGTGTTTGAGCGCGGAATACTACAGCAGCGCCGCCGCCCCCGCCGACGATGATGGCTCGGGGGGGCGTTCTATGTTTTGTCGGGATTTTTTTTGCGATTCCGCGCGGAGAAACACCATGAGGACGTGCGAGCGCATGGCAGCATATTGATTGATGACACGCAGTGATGCTGTCATATCATCGCTATTTTCGGGAAAGCCTGCGCACTTTTTCGCGCGCCGTGCCATGCCTCATGAATGCGTCCTGCAATCCGGGGTTTTTTATTGAAAAACATAATATGACATCCACGCAGCGCGCGCCTACTGGAACCCATATGTCACTGACAGGAGCAAAATTACAATTGGCGTCCTCGCTGCTCCAAAACGTCTCCAATTATGCAAATACCGAATCAAATTGTACTGCCATTACTTTCTCGCAGTCGTATTGTCCCGTCGCAAACATTGAGCCGGTCGTTTCCGGCGGTTTCCATCAAAACTTTCCATGCATGCTCATCTGGTTGCATATAGAACTGCCAGTTATTTAAACTTGACTCTCAAAGAGCAAATACTCGATCGCAGTCAAGCAAAGTGGTAGCAACGAGAAAACGTCAACATAAAGCATCCATTAAACTCCACTGAAAGATCAACACTCATACTTAATTAATTAGGCTTTAAAAAAATGCTCTAAGATTAATGAGCAAAAACGTTCGGCAACGTAACAAATGCGCCCTGGCAGCAGCGGACATGAAATGTAACGTTTGCTGCAAATTGCAATTAAAAATGTGCGCCAAGTGTTAATTAAAACGGCAACACGACGAAGTGTTGATTTAAAATATTCCGTGCCCAGATCACGATCGCAGCGATTTCAATTGCTATGACATAGAAAAAACAAATATGTGTTGCGCTGAAAGTTTTAATTCATTTTTCCGGGGACATGCATGCGTACCATCCGCGGCTCTGCCACGCTTTGACAACATATGCTACTGCCACTGGAGGACTGCAGCAACAATTCGACGATAATCGCAAATCGCATTATCGCGTGCGATGCAGCGCAGCAAGGGCGCCGCGAAAATCGCGGCAATGTTCAGGACGCTTGCGCTCGCTGCTCGCTCCCCATTTGGCGGCGGCGCGCCGACGGCCGCGCCGTTTCGGACGCTGGAACCTGGAACACATTGCCCACATTGCGCACACGGCATTTCGGCAGGCCTGCGGGCTGCGTGCGTACCGTGCGAAGCCGCGCGCTGCGAGCATTTGCGCGCCGAGACTTGCTGGAGGCGCAAACGATAACCGCCGCTCTATTAACTTATCTAACGCCACCGAATTGATTACCGTAATGCATTCGCAAACGTTTTCAATAAGCGCACGCGCTTGTTAAAAACAATGCGAAAAATTCGCGTCGGAACATTAATACAAATTCAACGAAGAGCGGGGGCGACAGTTTCCACTTTCCGTCTTCCGGCGCAGCGCGGCAAGTACGCAGTGCATTTTTAAATTGTGATTAATGTTTAATTTAAATAAAATGGGGTAAAAGAACGGAACACTGCTAGTGCAAACTAGCGAAAAACTTGCAACATGCAGAAGTTGCCCTAAACTTAAACCTGACACACAAACTTTTCCGGGCCTAAAAGGTGTTTTAAAGTTTCCGGGCCTCGGCAGAGACGCAAGACAACGCCGAGTACCAGCTAGTACCAGGTAATAATCAATCATATTCAACTTTCAATTTATTTATTCATGTGTACGAGCTAGCATTTCATTTAAGTTACATAAACATTTTCCAACCGCGTCACGTTTGATTTAGCGTAATTTAGTGAACTGTCAAATTACTTTCTGATCCCTTATAGGGCCTACGCAATATTTCATATCAAAAGAATTCCTTTTAAAGAACCGCCCCATTCATATCGTCCCCTTTAGTATAAAAATCAAACTGGAAATTAAGTGTGCGGCTCGTGAACCCCCGGAACTCATGAACTGAAGCGGGCTGAATTTTGATTTCGATTTCGATTTCGATTTCGATTTCGGTCAATTCGGAGTCCGATACCTCGAACTTCCTCCAAAGACCCGCAGCGCGCCTCAATAGCAGGCATATTGTGCGTCCTGGTTTCCGTTTTCAAGCAGTGCTTTCGGGATTGAGGTGGGATTTTATATGCACACGCAGGTATTCATGCGAAAGACAGAAACCATTCATTCGTCCAAATGAGGGAAATTTTTGCGCTCGCGTTCGAACAATCTCTAAGAAATACGGCAATAACAAGCATAACAAGTAGGAGAGCAGGCAAGCAGGTTTCTTTACATTTACATCGTTACGAACGAGCCGCCGCCGCCGCCATCGCTCTAGCAACATTTGGCTGTTGTTTCAGGCTTTCTTGGTGTTATTCTTGCTGGTAATCAATGCGCGGCAAATAATACAGTTCCGAACCTTAGTTCAAAGTGCATTACAGCGACCTTAATTTAAGTTCGAATAATCTAATTCTGAACGTTCTGGTGTTTGGAATTCGATGCGAACAAAATGCTGCCGTGTTTATCGCCCGCGGCAGACGAATTACTGACTGCGGAGTGATTTTACAAATGTTTCCAACCTGCCGATAGCAAAAATTCTCGGGCGGGCACAAGTTGGGCAAACAGAAGCGCTGCGTGGGCCAACAACCCGCGCGCGGGAATTTAATATGTGAAATATTGTGCGCGAGTACGTCTATCGCGCCTGACCGCCGCCGCCACGTCGAATTCAGAAAGTTCCTCGCCTCAGGAGCAGCTGAGCATATCAGAAGTATGCGAGCCATGTTCTCACGGCCAGGCTTTTCACCTCCATCAGGATGATGATTCCCACTCGCCGCCGGTTAAAAATCGATATTTGCCTTTAATTTCCTTCGTAATTAACCCTGTCATCCTTGCTACACAAGTATACATAACAAGTTCCAGAAGAGTCTCGCGAGGATATTTCACGGCTCATGGAATGTCTTATCAAAGCCGGCTCACCGGATAATATTAATTGATGTGAGTTGCATCTAAAAATAACTCGGGCATATTTTAGGCGGGCGTTTGAGAAATGCAAATTGCGCCCATCTACCTCCACGTATAGACGCATATTTTTCTTTGTACCCAGGAGTAATCTCAAAGAAAGGAAATTACACTTGTTAGGTGCGCCTGGCACGCAGCGTGGGTGGCTCATTCGTCCTCTTTGTAAGTACAAAGCGTGACATCGATGTAAACTTTGCGAGAGTTTCAATATTGTGAAATCTAACGCTTTATTTATTTTTCGTCCAGTGCTGATCAATACAATCCACACTTCGCGCCAAGACTGACTAGCAGGCAGTCATTGCCACCTCCAACTTTTCCCATTTATTTAAACCATTTAAAAGTTTCGAATTAATATTTAGGCGGCGCTGTGTTTTAGCGTCAATTCGTTGGAAAAGCAGCGCAGCTTGACTTTCCATGCACCATGGTCTCAATGATATGTTAATCGCAGCATAAAAGCACCGCTCTGAAGCTCTGCAGCGTGCGTGTCGTAATGTGTACATTATTGTGCCGCCACTTGATTATATTATGCATGTTATCAACGAAGCTTGATGTTATAATGCAGCCAGAGATAATTTTTTAAATTGCTTGTTTACTGCATGTGCAGCCCGGATTAATGCCGCGCTAATTGTTTGCTAACGCAACTTTAGAAAGGTCATGCTAGTTATTTGTTATTCGCGTACAAATATTTGACGGCGGCAAGGCAGAGCAAGAGTTTTTCCATTATGCTTGCGAATTGTAAAAATATAGGTCACATTGCCCTAAAAGAGACCATATAATTTGGAAATTTTTGAATATTTTGAAAACTGAGTGCGGACAATACGCTATATTTTCCAAATGCGTAGTCCTTTTTTAAGTTCCTTTGCAAATACTTATAGCCATAGAGACACTCTTCAAGGTACTTTAAGGTAAATGAACCCTAAAATTTAGAACGGACATTTCCGTAGACCTTTTTTTAAAGTTTATTTGCAAATATTAAACTAATACTACAGGTAAAAAACACCATTAATAGATTTTCCATTCCCACATTTATGAACAAGTCAGGTTGTAAAAGGAGATAGTTAAAAATGGTAATATATAGGTTATAAATTGCTTCAGGAATAAATGGAAGACATAATTCTATTTCCACCCTTTTAAATCTAACTTTGGAAGTCAGCGACTTTTACTAATCGCCCCCCGGGTGTGATGTAGCCGAGCAGCAGGTGTGCTCCAAAAAAGCGATGGGGCGCATGTTTTGATGCAAAGTGGTGTGAAGCGTGCGTGCGTCGCTGCAAATTGTATTTGTCATCGTCCGCTTCCATCCCACGCTCGGCGCCGCCGCTTTAAGTAATTTTTGCAGACAAGGCCGCCGCTGCTGACTTTCGATAAACAATAATATGCACACGCACGCATTTGAATATGGTAAAACGCTTCCTATCTATAACGCGCCGTAACGACATACAAGATTTTTTCCATAATACATGCGTAACTAGGAAAAATTAGTAGTTCCAATGATAGAGCTGGCGATCTGCCCCAAAAAGTGATAACCGCCACCTTCTAATTTCGGCCGGACTGCGAGAAAAAACTCGTCTGACGCCAGCGGCGGCAAGAAGGCGGCGAGGTTGTCATTTGCATAGATGGCAATCGCCTTGATCTTCTTCGCGAAGAGTAACGCACAATTTGCATAAATAGAAGAAAAATGAGACCGAATCAACGCAGCGCGCTGCGCATAATCAAAGGGAGCGTTTACATATGGCGGTGGGGGGGGCGAAAATGTGGTGCGTAGTGCGCGTTGGCAAAGTCGCAGTTTGATGCAATTGGTCGTCCAAGGGCGGTCGATCGTCGGATATTGTTAGCGAGCGCGGCGCAAGCTGTTGAGAAGCCTGCACATTTACAACTGATAAATTAACGGAACGGCATCGAGCACGCTCGATGCAGAGAGTTAGTACCTATTTGTCCCAAATCGCATTAAGCGCCATCTCCGATACGCCAATACGCAAACGCTGTTAAAGTGCATCGTAAAAGCGGGGCGCGCCGACGTTGTAGATAATGTTATAAGAATGGAGGATGCGTCGAAGACGCGAAGGACCCGTCGGCGGCGACCGCGGCACGAAGCAATAAGCGACGTCGTTTAGTCGCCTCCAACGGGGTGGGGTCGAAAATCAGCAGTGAACGGCGCTGCTTAGCCGCACGATCCACTTCAATCTCGGTGCGATATTAAATAGTTAAGTCGCTGGGCGGAATGATAATGTTTTGCTGCGTCCATCCGAGGAATATTCAAACCACTGTCAATTATTCATCGCATTTGCAACGACGTTCAATTTTGCTCAAAACATTTACTAAATCTACGAACGCCCGTGTTCCGTGCATTTTAAAAATTCCGAACTTATTTCCTGCCAAATAAAATAAGTTCATGTTTGGAAAGACAATAAATGAATATTAAATCCATGATTTCTATATTTCATTTTAATCAAATTTTACGCTAAAATGTAATTCGGTTTTACACTTTGTAGTATTTATAACCTGTGACGTAAAATCAAAAATTTAATAAACACTGGTATAATATTATTGTATTGTCTCTTCATTTATATTAATAAAACTGCAAAATCCCATTGACTCAATTATGTGTTATTATCGAACAATGTGTAAAGCACACACATAAAAAATAAACTGGATAATATGCTTCTGGTAATTTGCTTCTACTACTCCATCAGTGTCTATTATACAAGGGCTAAGAGGATAATGTCCTTACATTCTACATGCACTCCTTAAAATATCCAATTTCTCAATAATCTACCTAGCTTGTTAACAACGCAGGTGAACTTTGTTATTTTCTCGTAAATAGACCATTATGCAAATCTGATTACATGCCATCTTGTAAGATAAGATTTGACGCGTGACAAATTGAACGTTATCTGCAACTTTCAGCAATGCGAAAATCATTAATCATCGAAAACGTTATCAAAAACAGCGTCCAGGTTTACAAACCATGAATTTAGCCTGATAGCACGCAAGAAACAGGACGTAGGTATTACTCGGCGCCCATCCTCGAGCTGGAATTACGACCGCGTGGGTTGCAATTATTTTTGCATGCCAGCAGATTTGCAACCACCCCACGTTACCAGACCACACTAAATTCAGCCAACCGCGAATGATGATGCGGGTTTTGATCCAGATATTGGTACACAACGCCATCGCCATATATTTGTTTATCAATTCTGTCACATCCTGGAGTGCGCATGTGTGTGAGTGGTGTTTTTTTTTCGTTCAGCGCATTACACGGCTATGCTTTCCACGAAAAGCGGGATTATGGCGGGGCGCATTTCTGCCGCTGAACCGATGATGTATTCGACATACTAATAATTCGCGGTGTGCAATGCCCAACCACGACGCAACGCCATTGTGAACTACTTACGCCGTTCAATTATAGCAAAGTTTATTACGACAATCGATGGCGGCGTGGCGGGCGAACAACATTGGTGTCCGAAGCGTTTTGGGGGAGTGTTGGGCTACGCGGCGCGTCCGCGCCAATATGCCCGGATCATTTTGGCAGCGATTGTTATGTAATTGATGGCAAAATGTGCGAATATACGCGCGCAGGGCCGACAGGATTTGACACCGGGCCATCCTCTGTTTGCCGCACGTGTGCAATTCCACTTGGCGGCGGTAATTTACAATAATTCGCAGCTGTCGACTATGCGGCTGTTTGGAAATTTGTGCGAATGGAATCAGCAGGTGCATATAGCATATAGTTGTGTGCGGTTTAGAATGAAGGGGAAAGAACATTTGTGGCCGAGACACAATTTTGCAGAGCAAGTAACCAAATAAATGAAGTCACACAATGCCGCACGACGCAGATCGGTCTTCAAATAAATGGAAACGCTGCAAATACTTGAAGCGGACGAAGCGCGCGCCGAGGGCACCGAGGTCCTTTGCGAAACACCGGGCTGGGAAATTTATTTGCCCGCCCGACGCATAAATACACCTTCTATCTCCGCCGAAAAGACTCACAAATCTACGTTTAAAAGTAATATCGCCGCGGCTACATTACACGCTAAGAAGAGATATCTTTGGAACGACGCGCGACGGCGCCGGGCATTCCAGACTCCAGCATACGCTCGCATCGGCAATGCTCGTTTCACTCCGCCTCCAGCTCTGCCAAAACTTAACGGTTGGTTCTCGACTCATTTCTGGGCGCAATTTCAATTTCAATCTAACATCAAATTGAAGTCGCTTGGTTGCAATTAGCTTTCAAAGGAGATTCCCTTTACCAGCGAACTGGGGGATGGCCACTGTCCGTTTAATTGACTTTGGCAATTTATTTAGCAAGAGCTGCCACCACAGTCGCTGCAGTCACGGCGCGCGGCGGTGTAATGCACCATGTGTTTACAAATGCAATTGAAATGTTTGCTGTTCCTCAGAGACCGCTTCTCTAAACTACTCGGGAAGTGCATTCGAATTAGTAGAAGTGCGAATTCACAAAATCCACTCAATGAATCACTTTTTGATTTAAAACAAAAATAGGAGGAAATAGAAAAGTTCAAAAGGGTTAACTCAAAGAGTAGTTTTTAATATGCAGCATAGTAAAACATGCTTAACAAACGGGAAGTAACCGAAAAAGAATGTTAGACAATTTTTTGATATGTTGGAAACACGCGACCGAAAATACTCTACATTTTCCAAGCGTGTGGTCGCTATATAAGTTTCTTTGCAGATTCTGATAGCTAAAAAGTCGCACTATAAGTTACCGTTCTGTAAAATACTCTTAACAGATGTGAAGTATCCAAAAAAGAGCACTAAAGTTAAGCAATTCTTTTATATTTTGGAAACATACTACGCAAAATTCTTTGTATTTTACCCTTACGAACGTGTGGTCCTAAATATGCAACTGGTTTAAATTTAAAATATATGTTCTTGAATTTATAACAAAAAAATTAGCTCATATTTCCAAAGAAAATATTTTACTATTTAAACTAAACGAATGTATATTTTTATGGCCTGTTGCAGTTGTATCAGTCTGTAAAAAAATGTTCTAGTACTTTTATGAATAATTTAGATAACACAAGAAAAATTAATTAATTTTTTACTTGATTGCAAAATGTAAAATTACTTATTACTACTATACATATTTTGCTATTAACTAAAGTTGAAGCCGAAGTTTATCTTAGCCCCGGGTTCTTGCTCAACATGACTTTGATTTCCCACCGCATAATGAGATGCATAGCAGAATTAATTGCTTCTTGCAGTCCTTGAAGAATTGATGCCCGAAGGACATTCAGGCACACACAATATCCTCGATGAATGAAAACGTGATTATAGCTTTTTACGCATGTGATTAATTATCGCAAAAAGAGCTTCAAACGATATGAATCTTGATGATATTCTTTGAAGATTCCCTGCTTTTTTGTTCAACCATCAGGGTGGCTAATTTATTTCTCACGATGGCGACCCGTCCCAATTTACCGATTTCTTGCCGCCTTAAAACTCTCTATCATCCGAGCTCGAATTGATTATGATTAGTGTCAAGCGCCGCGTCTTGAATGACTTTTAATTAAATTTGCCGTGGGAGAAAATCGCTCAGTAATCGACTTGCGGCGCGGCGCTCGTCTCACCCAGGACACCGCCGCCGCCCCCGCCGCCGCCGCGCTGCCGGAGAGCGCTAAAACGCACTCACTCACCAACCGCGCGAGACTTTCGCGTTTTTCACATTACGGATAACTCTTCCGTGCGGTAAATGCTGTTTTAATTAGAAATAGTGTCAAGTCGGGCCGCCCACACAATTAAACTTTCGATCAGAAGAAATTCTTCGATGGCATTATGCTTTTATTTCTTTTATTAATGTCATGCTCTTTACACACCCTGCCAACGGCAACACTTTAGTGGCGATTAGGTAACAATGAGCAAAAGTTACCTGCACATTTCTCTTTAAAAAAAAAGATGCGTTACTTAGTTTTGTTGTGTGAGGATTAATGACAACTGTTCAATCTGAAATCCCAACGGGCAAACAACTTATTGCTGACGAGGAGAGTAGTGTTCAGTAGGTAAATTCAATTTAAAATAATTGCACTCCTTCGCCACACCGTTTCGCCCGGCTTCGGGTGACTAATAATCGGATGCTCATTAAACGCTCGAGGACAGGGAGCACGCATAAACACAAAGGAAAACAAAGCATCCTAAGGTATTATGTAAATCCTTCCCAGTCCCATACCAACGCGCACTCATCGCGCGCGGAAAGAAACGAAGAATCGCGTGAAATTCGTTCAATTTAATTAATTTTAGACGCGCGAATCGCAGAATTAAAGCACGTAGGTGGATTACTCAATGCAATTTTCACTCGGTGTGCGGGCACATCGACACGTTTTGCGCCGCCGCGGGAAACATGACCGATACGAACACATGGAGTGCGCAGTGGAGATGTCTCAAGAGTGTTAATGTCCAGAAGGAGCCGCTCTTGAGACCTGGCGAATCACATCCATGCAAATTCCAAGCGCTTCAATAATAATTTATCGACTTGCAAGTGCACGCACGTGCATAAAAGAAAACAGCATCAAAGAATCGAATAAAAAGTCAATTCCCGTTGGACATCGATCTATCGCTTCGCTTTGATTATCCGCGCCACGCTAAATCATTTAAATAAACCGACGCTGATCCAATTTATTTATGGCTTTGAAACGCAGATTTAATTTAAGTACACGTGATTTTATGATATTGATGATATTGCATCGGTGGAATTTTGTGCCTCGCTTTTTTGGTTGTTGTTTCCATGTGCGGATACAAAAACGGAAATAAATACATTTTCACTTCGGTTTTCGTTGTTATTGCGAACACCAGCGACCAGCGGCCACGCTGTATTATGTAAATAAATTTAATTATAGTTCATTAGAAACAATCTCCCTCTCTCGACGACGATAAATTATTCACAAAAAGTGCGTCCATGCCGAGAGAGGCTCTGCCGCACGCCGGCCGTTAGCGTCCGCGTCGTCATTGTTTTAATTAGCGCCAATATATTACGCTGATAACTTCTTCGCAATGGCAGCGTGTCCGTGTCCTTCTCTTCGTCACACGCGCCGCCGCCCAGGGCCGCGTGTAATTGGACCAGCAAAGTGCCAACAATCGTATACTTTCATGCGTCTCGCGGCGCTTCATATAAAAATGGATGATATTTTCTGCAATTTTGACATGAAATCGTTTAAAAGCTTTCAGGATCTGCAAATAAACTTAAAAACGGAGTTCGCGTTCGGGAAATACGCAGCATTTTCCATCACGTGATTTCAAAATATCAAAAATTTGCAAAATGTCTGTCCCCTCCTTAGAAAGGGTTGGGAAAGTCTCTATCTTGAAGGATCATTATGTGCTTGGAACATTTAAAAAAGAAAGTAAAAATCGTGACTACGTTGATGGTTAGTGAATGCGACATCAATATTGCAGCCTCAATTAAATTTATGAAAATCTTACAAGTTTAGACTCATTGAAACACACAGAAAAGTCTCGAAAAATCCTGGCCGGAAGCCGGTTGGCTGCGACGTGTTAATTACTCCATATATAGGCAATATAGGCAACCAAACCCGCATCCGCATCCGGGTAGCGCTCGGAACTTGCGAGACAACTTTTATTAAACTAACCCTAGGGTTAGCAAAAAAGAAATTAAAAATTGAATTGAAGTTTAAAATAAACTGATGGAAACGTATAATTTTTTAACATGTTAAACAAATAAAACACCGTGTCCAATCACGTAACAAATCAATTTATTAAAAATATACTGCGTACACCGAATGACACATATACTGCTAGAAACTGCTAATTTAAAGTGAATAAATAATAATTCCATATTTGCACTCATATTAATCAATCACCTAGCAAATCAAAACCTAAATTTCATTGCCAACCATTCTCATTTACTTGAAGGGAAGTACGTACAATGTTACTAAGCGTCTTGTATTTAGGTCTAACTTAACCTAACTTAACTTAAACAATACATATAAACATTTTAGATATAAAGTAAATATCTTCTTCTTCAGATAATGAAATGTATATATAATACATTAATTGAACCCTAACCTAACCCACCAACACCCCTAACAATCACACAATAAAAAAAGCTATACGTTGCAAACTATGACACCAAAACATTCATCTCGTTGCCCACCATCCCGATGATTGAAAGTGCTTCAACGTGTTCTTCAGGATCTAGCGATATTTCAAAGTTTCACCGAATCTGGCACGACCCTGAAGAACAGTATGATGCACCCTCACTTGAAGAAATTGCTGTTGGTACGATGTTTTTAGGTGTGATATATTTAGGCCGAACCTATCCTGACCAACCACCACCCCTAACAACCACACAATAAAAGAACTAAACGTTGCAAGTAATAACGCCAAATAACGCCCCACCATGCCGATATAATATATATAATTTAAAAAATATGATATCTACCAAATAGAGCATATTGATTCACCTTTAATTGCAGGGACGGCCGTTGCTATAATGTTTTTAGGCGTCTTGCATTTGGGCCTAACTTAACCTCACCGACTACCACCTCTATCAACCACACATCAATACAGTACTCATTTTTAACGATACATTTCAGATGAACAATAAATATCATCCTATCTCTTAAGAAAACGAAAAATAATTCATAAAATTAACACGCATTATTCAATTTATGGAACCTTAATCTGATGTAGCCCACCACCACCCCTAACAAAGACACATTACAAAATAATAAATATTGCTAACAATAATGGCGAAACTTACGTCTAGTGTCCACCATTCCGATGACTGAAAGTGCCTCAACGTGTTCTTCAGGGTGTAGCGATATTTCAAAGTTTCACCGAATCTGCTACGACCCTGAACAGCAGTATGATACACCCTCACATGAAGAAATTGCTGTTGGTACGATGTTCTTAGGTGTGATATATTTAGGCCGAACCTATCCTGACCAACCACCACCCCTAACAACCACACAATAAAAGAACTAAGCGTTGCAAGTAATAACGCCAAATAACGCCCCACCACCTCTAACAACCACACATCAATATAGTACTCAATTGTAAGAAAACTAAAAATAATTCATAGAATTAACACGCATTATTCAATTTATGGAACCTTAATCTGATGTAGCCCACAACCACCCCTAACAAAGACACATTACAAAATAATAAATATTACTAACAATAATGGTGAAACTTACGACTAGCGTCCACCATTCCGATGACTGAAAGTGGCCCAATGTGATGAGTGCAATAACATTTTGAAATAACCAAACATGTGACAGCAACATGAAGGGTATTTTGCTTCACCTTTGCTTGCAGAGATAGTCGGTACGATGTTCTCAGAAGTGTTGGTGGTTGATTGGTGGTAGTTGTGATGTGTTGCTCGTCACTGTGAATGCAATTTATTACATTATTTACAGCTTCGAATTTAAGCTCTTTCACATAGATCGAAATTCACATTCTGCAAGCACAATTCCCGAATTGCATTGGAGTAATTAACGCATTGTGCGTTACGCGCGCGTGCGTTTCACATAGCGCCGACCGAAACTCCTCGAGCGAGACGGTGGCGGCGGCGGCTGCGGGATGCTTGTGCCCTGCTCCCTCGCCCGGATGTCCCGCGAACGATTATACAAATACACGCATCGCGGTCGCACTTGTTGGACAGCGTACTTGCAAAAATAATGCGAAAATCATAATGGCGGCGCTGACAATTTAATTATGCGAGATTTGTTTTGGCACGTCGCGCGTCGCAATCGCAATCACGGCGCGCCGACTTAATTGAACGCCGCGCCGGCCGAAAAAACGAAGCAATTAATATACGCGCACAGCAAACCATATTCGCGCTAATAAAGTGCCCGCATAAATGAATGCCTAATGAAGCGCGTTGCTAGAAAAGAGCCCGCTTTTCGGATGCGTCCGGCGTGCGCGGCGATGTGTTTTTCCTCGGGAGCCTCGGCCATTGCAATCGGCGCTTAATGTTGTTTTGCGCTGCGCTTTTGGCACCTGGAAAAACACGAAATAAATTAAGGTATGGAGAAATCATTATCGCCGCACGGCCGCTGTCTTACCTGCGCGATGCTTACTGCCAACCGGTTTTATTTGGCGATGTTTGCGACCTGCCGGCGAAACGATTCCAATATTTTCCTGCAACCAACAAGTGGAACGATCATTTGAGTCAGCAGATTTGCAACGTTAAATAAGTGAAGGTGCAGCAGGGTGCAATCAGTGGTGCAAATTTAATCAGCCCTGTTCAGTCAAGCCATGATAAGTATCAAGTATCATACTCGATGGAGAGCTGCATCTGAATGATTGAGCGTGTTCTCTTCGCGAAGGCGGCGCGAAGCAATTCCAATTACGCGCGCAGCTTCTGGATCCCAGATCCCACCCACCACCGGCAGCGTCGACACCGTCAAGTATAAATATTTGGTGGCGCATCTTCAAACAGCGCTTGAGTCACCTCGCCGACCGCGCGGTATTATCTAATGACTAATCTATATTACGAAACTGGCAAACTTTAAAGACTATACTAGCTCAACGGTAGACAACGGCAAGAGTGGCACGACATTACGGCAGACCGGCGACTAAAACACGGGTGTTCTCTTCGAGCGGCTTCCCCAAAATGAATTAACTCGAGCGTTTGATATGTGATTTTTGACCGCCCCCGGAAAATGTGTGCCGCGCCGACATAGCCGGAACTCGCGAGGACCGGATGGTCGGGCGGAAAGTTTCCGAGTGTACTTCTTGACGGCGCGCCGGTCGTGCAGTGTCAGTTAAGTGCGCGCTTGTGGTGTACTAATTATTAAGCCGACGTTAATTACTTCTTCGGTTTTTTTGTTTGAACGCTGCGCTACGCACGGGCCGGGTGCAGCGCGAACAATGCATGTCAGCCACGCGCCTGCAGTGGCGTGGAAATTACTGCTTTCGAATTGATCGGCTTTCCTTGGTGGTGCCTTTTTTGATGGAATGTGTTTCCCCGGGTAGAACAAATATTGGGTAAGCCTGAACATCAACCATCACGACATTTCATTATTACTCATAATTAATAAACAAGAATACCATTTCAAAAATTCAACATCACATATTTCACGATTTTACGCCTTTAGTTGTAGAATTTCAAAAAATCATCCCTTAGTGGACACTTCTAAAAAGAATATTCACCAAAAATGTCAAGTCTCAGTGCAATAATAGTTAAATGAATCAGTCAGGACTCACGCCAAATCCTTTTAAATTTATGCATAAATAGATAGATAGAAAACACATTAAAAACAAGATGATGATGAAGTCTAAATGAACAGGTGTTGTTTCTAAAAACCATGTTCGAGTGGAAAAGTTCTCTTCCGCGTTTCTAGATGATTGCAAGTGGATGATGCACAGGCCACGACGTATTAGCAACTAGTTAGATGTTGGGGTGTGCTAATTGGAGCAAATTAGCAAAAAGAATGTTCTTCCTTTTCGGTGCCACATATCATAAATTAATTGTCGTTTTGTTTTCGCTGCCTGTTTGCTCTACGCGTTATATTCGTGCCTGCACTAATATATAATGGCGTTCGATTACAAAGATACTAATTGTAATTGTAATCGCCACCAATGTCTTGTTGATGTTTGCTAAACACGGCTCATTAGAGATGCGAACGCCTTCTGTCCAAGCACACAGTTACAGTAATTTCTGTACGAAAAATGCTAACTACATAAAGATGATAAATGCTAAATGTTAGTATTAATCGGTGGGCAACACGCAGTCGACATGAAGAATGCCTGTGCGCTACTAAACTACATTCTAGGCGCAAGGAGAATGTAAAAAGTTCGTAATTAATTCGCCAACTAATCGCAGAGTAATCGAGATTACTTTTATGAGTCACTTTAATGCCGAGGAGCTTCGCATTGCAAAAATTGAAGCAAATATTTGAGCAGCTACGCAAACGCAGGTAGACGCAGGGATTCAGCGTATTAATTAGTGTAGCAGCGAGTTATTTGCGCGCGGCCATCATCGTAATATAGTTTGATTTGTCCTTTTTAAACTCCTTTCATTACGCGCACTCGGCGCACATGATTGTCCAGCGAGTATGCATATTAAATAGTGCTTTGTTCTCATCTCGCATGTAATCCAATGTAGAGCACATTGCCGCGTCGTTGTCATAAATCAGCGCGTTAAGTAATGAACAACTAATAAAAGGCAACGAATGTACATGCAAATTAATGTTAAATAATTAAGCGCCATGCCCTTGAGCTAATCAAATATTTTTAACCAATTTAGTGAGCGCGCGCGCGCGCGCGGCTGAAGCATTTGCATACTTGATGCGCCTTGATGATAAATGTACGAAACACACTAAGCACCTTAAAAGATGCAAAGTTTACCCTTTGCAGACGGGCGACAAACTTGATTAAGTGCGGCGGCGGTGGGAAACTACGCGAGCTTCACACAATCACACACACCTTGCGCGAGGTTCGTGTGCTGGGTGTCCAAATGATGGAGAAGCCCTCTTAGTGCGACTTAGGACGCGCGAAATTGTTGCAAACACTTTCCGCGCCACTGCCGCCCAACTTTGCGATTTCAATATAAGGATTCCCCATTCCCGGAATCACTACTTGGCAGCGCCGACTCCTGATTAATGCCTCTTGTCACTAATGCTTCGGCTGGCTGGGAAAACAGATCCGGCTGAGCGGGCATAGATGAAGGCCGCAATTTCGCCGCGCCAAATATTAGTATGCGTTTTTCAACATGGCGCATGGGTTGTAGATTTTGTTTCGTTTCCGAAATTTATGCCGCGCCGAGGCATTCGATAAACGATAATTTATGCGCGCCGGCGATTATAAACGGCGGCCCGGCTCACTTTCCGCGCCGCGCTTTTAGTCGATTGTCAGCGCGGCGCGGGCACGGCGGCGATGCCCCGAAATTGATTCGACATTGCATATTTCACTCTTCGATGCAGCAATAAACGCGAATAAAGAGCTGCGCCGGCGAATGTAAACAACGGGCGCGCTCGTGATTAATTGACGCGCTCGGCCGTGAAAATGACGCGTATTTGCGCTAGTGGTGTGATGGGTTGTTCACCCTTTCTTGGCACGTCTGCGCCGCCCGCCGGCGCCGCCGCGCGGGGTGCGTGAACAGGTAAAGATAAATTATGCGACAAATTTATTCCACTCATTTTCATTGCAAATGCCGCGCAAAACAAGCGCGTGAGACGCGCGCAATGAGAGGAAAAGCGCGCCGGCGCAAAAGAAAAAAGCAACCAGTGTTCAAACGAAGATAAATTGTGGGGGGAAAGAAGCGCCGACGATTGAAATGGATAGATTGATTCCGCTGCACCTGATGTCTCGTGGCACTGCGCCTGCACTCGATGCAGCGAGTTCTCGACCTGCGCGCATCTAAATGTAAATTAAAATGTGAACCGAAGGCACGCGCGCAGCCGTAACAAAATTGAAATTGAAAGCCGTCAAGCTGATTCTTCAATTTCCTTTCCCTCTCGACGCTCGGCGCGATCATTTGTTTTGATAAGTCAATTATCGACAATACCACCCCCGCATGAGATTTGAACTTTGCCAACACTTCGCAACACTTCTCGCAAGAGCACACATCGCCAGCGGCACGTAGGCGAAGACTTCAACCTTTTTGGCAAAGATCTGTTGTCCTTCACAGGCCACTAATTGAGGTTTGTGGTGTCGGGCGCATCAGGAATTTAGATTGATGATGTTTTCCTTGCACAGCGCTGTGTTCGTGCTACATATTTGCAAGACATTCTCTTCAAAACAAAATTTATTTTCATCATTGTATACTAAAACATGAACATATCTTTCGATTTCAGATGCGATTAATCAGTCCACTAGGGCATATACACTCAAATAAATAGGAACATTTGACATTTAAACATGAGCGACAAGAACCACACGGAGGTGCCCGTTTTGGGCGGGGAGGACAGTTACATTCCGTACTTGGAACGGCCAGAGACGTACATCGTGCCGGTGCTCTTCTTCTTCATCTTCGTGATCGGCGTGCTCGGCAATGGGACACTGGTGCTGATTTTCATGCGGCATCGGACGATGCGGAATGTTCCGAACACGTAAGTCTCTCCTCGGCGTTTCCAAGGAACAGCTGCACTGAAGCAACCTGGGATTTGAAATGTTTGCAGCTACATCCTCTCGCTGGCGCTGGCTGACCTCCTGGTCATCCTCACCAGCGTGCCCTTCACGTCCGTCGTCTACACGGTGGAGTCGTGGCCGTGGGGCGAGCTGATCTGCAAGATCACCGAGACGGCGAAAGACATTTCCGTCGGCGTGTCGGTGTTCACGCTGACGGCGCTCTCGGCGAATCGCTTCTTTGCGATCGTCAACCCTCTGAAGAAGATGCACGGTTCAGGTGATGCCTCCCTGCCCACCCTCTCACGCCGCACAGTGTTTTGTTTCGTTTGCTGGTATGCTAGAGAAGCACCAACAGCAACTTGTTCTCCCTCAAATGCGGCCAATGCCAATGCAAGGCAGCTTCTGTTTCAGGGTGGAAGCGCGCCGAAGGTAATTTGTTTATTTACTCTCCAGGTGGCAACAAGACGGCGACGCGCGTGACGATATTGATCGCCGTGCTGATCTGGGTCTTCGCGGGCATCTGCGCCGTGCCGGCCGCCGTTGGATCGCACCTCATCACCATGACCAACCCGAACGACTCGGTGAACTTCACCATTTGCTATCCCTTTCCGCAGGAGTGGCTAGACTACAACTATCCGAAGGTCAACGTGCTGACGCGCTTCCTGCTCCTGTACGTGATTCCGCTATGCATCATCACAGTCTTCTACTGGCTGATGGCGAAGCATCTGCTGATGAGCAGCAGGAATGTACCGGGCGAGACGCAGGGTACCCACCGGCAGGTAGGGCCGCGCACGAACAACTTTCATTCGCTTTAGGTTTCGATTGGAGATCACGACAGCCCTCAGCTGTCAGCTGCAAACTATTCGAGCATTCGAAGGCTTAATTAACGCATTATCGCCAATCCTGTTTAGATACGCGCGCGCAGGAAGGTGGCGTTCACGGTGCTGATCTTCGTCGTCATCTTCGCCGTGTGCTTCCTGCCCTACTACGTCTTCATGCTGGCATTCTACTTCTATCCGAACTTCCCAGACAACTACAACGTCTACTGGCACTGCACGCGCATTATGGCCTTCTGCCTCTGCTACATCAACTCGTGCGTTAATCCGATCGCGCTCTACTGCGTCAGCGGCACCTTCCGCAAGCACTTCAACCGGTAATTTTCTTAATTTCTTATTAAGTTCTACCTCCTCCACATTCTCCGTATGTGTGCTCTATATGATATCAGGATATCGCATTTTTCATATTTAATCCCCGGCAACATCCTTTCCAAACGAGATTAGCGCAATCACCATGGTTTTACCACTGCTCCATTACTCACTGCCTCAGCAGCGAGACTACCAGAGCCCGAGACCAAACTCCCGCCGAAGCGATTATCATAGGAATATAATAACTCTCACTTAAAGCCAACATCCCAGCGCGACAAGATTATCGCTCTCCTTGCTGTCCGCCGCTCGCGGCGCCAGTGATCCGCGCTAATAACTCACCGTATGTTTTTCTGTTCGCCTCGCCGCCATCGCAGATACCTCTTCTTCTACGTGAAGCAGGAGAGGAAGCGCGGCTACAACGTGCACGCCACCACCATGTCCACCGTCTCGACGCGCCGCAATCAGTCCGTGTGCAATCGCATCAACACGCGCGGCGCGCAGGCCGCCGGCGGCAGTGCCCATCGGCGGCATGCCGACGGCAACCGCGACTACAACCGCGAGACGTCCATCATGCTCCTGGGAACCGGCAACGGAGCCGGCGCCGCCGCCGTCGCCGGCACCTGCAAGGAGTACGCGTGCACTAAGATGTAAGCATGCATTTCGCAAACTTCGGCCACTAACTATCAAAAATGAATCCTACATTAATGAACAAAACTATATTTTTTAAAGTATTAATTGATGTATGCAGTCCATGTTTTATAATTTACATTTTTAATAGGGATGTGCGTTTGGACACAATATTTTATTTGTGTGGCGACATGTTTCACGAGTCGCGAAGATGCGCCAAGCGCGAAACATGTCGCCAAACAAATAAAATATTGTGTCAAAATGCTCGTCCCTATTAACATTTAAAAGTCATTTTCCGCTGCAGTATATATTATTTAAAAGATACAGTAAACCTAGTTAAATTTAACTTAGGAGATAAGGCCCATTTAAATTTCAATTCTAGAAGCATATATTATTTCATTTAAAAAATACTTAACTTCAACACTCAAAGAATTCATATCGAGATATGAGTGTTATCAAAATTATCTATTCGCTGATTCCAATTTTCTGTCGATTTTAAACAGTTAAATCAGCAACATAAAAAAAAACTGGGAGAATTTAAAGGTGGAACCAGACGATCAGTTAACGGATTTCAGTCTATAAAAATGAACTGATAACTGATCATCAGTCCACAAATCTAACTGAACGGAAACAACTTCAATACTGTTGAAAATGCAATTGAAATATGGCCAACTGATCAATATGTCAACTGATCGTCTGGTTCCACCTTAAGACATACTATTAAGTGGATGATGGACCTAAACACTTTTGTCCGGCGTGAGCTTTAGGTGCATTTTGAGCATTGGAAGGGAAAGGAAGTTGTTAATCAAACAAATGTGAGGCCTCGCGCATGAACTAAATAACAATATTGCATAAAACATATAACATATAACATATAAAATATAACATATAACATATAACATATAACATATAACTTATAACATATAACATATAAAGTTTAACATATAACAACAATACATATATGTGAGATTAAATGTGGAGATTGTTGCTGTGTGCGTATGACATTTACAAAGGACTCGTGGGCGCAGCATGAACTCGCGAAAATGAACTATAATTAAACAAATCTCATATTAGGAAAATTAGTACGTGTAATATATGATTGATACATAATATTCCGATGTCTATCTGTCCAGCATAGGTGCGAATTGATTTTGCCACGTGTATGTAATTGATGTGATACTATATACTATACTAAACAAGAATTTACTTTAGCTTTCACATCGCTGAAAATTTTTAACGAGATTTTAGCTCTAAGTAGACAATTTCTTAGAGTACCAAATTGAATCAGTACTTACGTAGCGTTGTGCATAAAAGCATAAATATTCCTAAGTTGTCTGTGTTAAAATCTAAGAAAAACAAGAAGTTAATATTAAAGCTAGTTGTTAGTTGTAAGTTGTTACAGATGTCTGGCATATTCTATGTGGATATGCTATATTTATTGTATCTTTAACTTGGCGCCCCTTTCAGCCACTTGTACAGTTGCTCAAAAGCAGAGAATATTTATTTTTCGACGATGCTCGTACTTACATCCAATCCTCGGACCACGCTCGTTTTAAATCAGAATCATTTATAACCTGTTGTAATATTAAGTTTGTGATAAGATCTATGAACATTGGCTATGTATTATGGCACTAATAAATATTTTAAACTGTAAACGAGCGTATATTTTGATTGAAGAGCTGTTTTTTCCATAGGGATTTAGGTCATGGGTGGCCGATCTTTTCAGGTGCCGGACCAAATTACAGAAAGCAGATTATCCGCCGGGCCACGCACGCACACCAAAATATCTTAACATTGCAAAACTTTAGGATCGATTTTCACGCACTCAACGACCGGTAAGCGAGGTTTACTAGCGTACTTCTTAAAACGGATCTGCAAAAGAAGTTTATAAGACCCCGCGTTCAAACAATATAGCACATATTCAAGATCAATTTACCATGCCTCTTTTGCGAGGGATTTACTGACATGTACCGTAAAGCACATCCTTTTAGCTATCCGAATATGCACAAACATTTAAAAAGCTCCATGCGTTCGGAAAATATAGAGCAGCTTTCTTAGCGTAGCGCGTTCCAAACATATCAAAAGATTGTCCCAAGTTATTCAATTTTTAGCTATCAGACTCTTCAAAGAAACTTAAAGGATAATCATGCGTTCGGAAAATACAGCACCATTACCTTTGCGTGTTTTCAAATTAGTATACAAAATATTGCATAAATATATGCAATACCTATTACGTTTTGTTAATTAGAGCCAGTTTAAAAGTTTACAACTTTCTTAATTTGACATTGACCACAGCGCCGCCACCTCTCGGATCTGATGCGACTTCTTCCACGGGCTGTGTGCATGAGCTGGTAGCCGGTACCCAAGCCCGGTACCTGGTACCCAAGTGGGTACCTGCAATATTGAATGAATGCACGGGCAAGCCGGTACGGTGCTGCCATCATACGCACCCATCGCAACCAACGCCATCAAAATACAGACTGCCTAGAACATGTGCGATAACAAGTGCATAAATTGCCAATTCTTGCTAATGTTTCGCCAAACATTGCGCGATAATTCCGCACGAATTCATTATTCATGTAATACACGTGTTCTCACATAATTTCGAATTACTTTAAAAACCCGGTAAACGAATAACGTATGCAAATCGATCCGTGCGGTATTGTAAATGAGGTTTGCGTGTATGGCGTAGCATAACACGCATTAATGACAAAACGTCACTTAACTGAGCGCCATTTAATGCGCATTATATCATGTCGCTGGGCTGGATTCGCCGTCGCCTCGATATGCGGCCATAAATTATTGATACATTAACAAATTGCGCGGGTGAACACGAAGAGCACACAATGCGCCAGAAATAGTACAGAACTCCGCACGAATATCACCAACACACCAACAGTGAGTAACTGCACTAAAAAGTGTACAAATAGTGCTTAAGTTGAAGAGATTAGCCTTGTAGCGACGAACTGAACAGCGTCAATATGGTCGCATATTGATTTTGAATTTCGAGTTTACCGTTGCTGCGCACATCGGTGAGGTCGATAAAGTGTAGGTGGCGCATTTTTAGGCGGGAAATGCGCTCGCATCTCAATTAATGCTGCCACAGTCGCAGATTCCAAATTAAACCTCATGAGAGCGGCGCGCGGCGGTGAAAACTATAAAGCCGCAAGACAAATATCCGCGAGGCAACCGAATTATACCCGGCGGCGGTGAAACTGGAACAACGAAAATGATATCTGTATGTTTTTGATAATTGCGTTAAACCTGTCTGTCTACAATCTGCGCGAAATATTCCTGCTCCTCGGTTTTCGATAATCCTAGTTTTATTGAACATTCTGCGGCGGCTTCCACTGTCAACAGCGGGGATGCTCTGCCACCGCCACGGAAAATGTTCTTTAATCTCCCGATGCTCCCACGTGCCGTGCAGCCTGCGTACATGAGCGCGCGTGTGCCCGGACTCAAAGCTACACTTACACCTGCACCTATTACATCTTAATGAAGGATGTACAGCGTGCAGGGTGTGCGAAGCCTAATAACTCCGCCAACAGCTCGCACACGACCGGATTTGCCGTTCCGGGAAGGGGACATTATTCTCGATGGCTTCGGCATTTTTTTTTTGTGAGCGATAGACGTTTTGTTAACGGCTTTGTTCAAAGAATCTCGCTTGTGCGCCGAGTGTAAGCCGCAGCGATGAGTTATAAATACAGGTGCAGCTACAGATACAGCACTGGCTGACCGGCTATTGTTCAAACCTAATCACGTTCGCAATTAATTGCTCCCGACGTGTTCGGCGACAATCATGCCTCTAAAAGGGACGAACGACCTTTCGTCGCGAGGCCCGCGAGTGTTTCACTTCGCGTTAGGCAGCCGCACGCTTGCCTGACAACAACACTGCTAGCTACAATCCAAGGAATTAACGAACTGACGAAAAAAAGTGCTCTTCATAATTCTGCTCTCCGCTCAGAAGGAATGGAAATATAAGTTCTAACTTTTAAACTAGATTTGCGCGCATCAGCGTTGATACGTGACGGCGCGTGGGCGCACTGAATGCGTGACGTATGACATAATTGGAGTTAATTAAGATATTAAGAATATCGCAAGTTCTGTCACCACCGCCGGCATTAATTGCTACATTAAGAATTCACTTTCAAGTTGGGCGCAACTTCTTCCAACTCGCATTATGTACATATCCGCAGGTACACTCAAGCTCGTGGCCCATGCTGCTGTGTGCACTTTGATTGGACTAAAGACTAAACTAAGCGCGCGTGCATAATTAACTAACTTGACTCATCGGCAAGGGCGCTCGTGCCTGCGGCTGGCGTTCATATTCCGGCATATTTACAAGTGGTGAACGAAGTAATAAATGTGAAAGCCACCTACCTACCACCACCGTTGCGTACCGGCAAAGTAACGCACAATATCCGTGGATCCGTGGAAAGAAGATCACTAAAATGATTAAAACAATGCAAACATCATGTTTGGTGAAAAACTGCTTGTTTTTCCTGGAAGTGCCCTAAAATGGACCTCAAAATTCGACAATTTTTTTACTTTTTTTCAAAACACGTCATGGAAAATCCTTCATATCTCCTGAACGCTTCGTCCTTTTTGAAGTTTTCTTCCATATTAGGATAGCCAAAGAGTTGCTATTTGTCTTTAACGTACATCTATTATTTTTCTGCTCAAGGGCATGGAAGTGCCCTTAAATGGACCTCAAACTTTGGCCATTTTTTGATATTTTTTCTAGATATTTTGCTCGTTTTTGAACTGTTTAGGTTATTTTATCATCCAGTGTAATGAAATCGGGCTTAAAATATTAAATTTCAGATAATTATGATTTTCAATGTTTTTACCTCTATTTAAGTTGAATTTCGTTTTAAATTAATTATGGTGTAATACAAAATGTTTTCGATTTTAATTTTCAATATTTTAGTTAAAGTGCAATTTTTGT